>JAIPRM010010197.1:0-13988 GCA_025469315.1 Stegophylla sp. TES_Ste_2020
GATCAATAAAATTTTGAAAATGTAAAAAAAAAATTTTGGACATTTTTCTAACATTTTTTTTTTTTTTATATTATTAACTTCCCTCGTTCAGAATCGTTTTATCGAAGAAATGATTTATCATTTCTTTAAAATTCAATACACCACCCGTCAAGAGAATCCCACCCGACGTGCGAAGGATGTCCGGCTTAATTTTAAGCAATTGTAGTTATAATTTAATTTAGAGAAATACTAAATAACTGAATGCAATACACTAATAACTAGAGTGCGGATTTTGAAGGCATTTGCTTTTTTTTTCTATCGCTCTAAAACGAAGCTACGTCAACTATAAATTCGATTTATGCCACTCAGAATAAAATTCACGACATTTTATTTTGCTTTTATTAGTTTTTTTTTTTTTTGCTTTATTTGTATTTAAATGCTTTTTGGGGTATTTCCGATACGTTATTTTTGCTTTTTTTTGTACGTATTTTAAAGCTTTTTGGGATATTTCGGGTACTTTTTTTTTTTTTAGCTTATAATTTACATTTTTTCAAAATGTGTTCTAAATAGTATTTGATAGATTATTTCAGTTTAGAGAGATTTTTTTTTGAAAACTTGAAAATAAATTTAATTGCCCAATGCAATTCCGATGATGTAGGTTAATTATTTTGTAACTATTTTTTAACAAATTTTGATAAATTAGGTATCTTAAAAAGAATAAATCTAATTTACTAATTTGAAAGAAAAAGAACAGCATATTTATACATTTATAATTTAATAAAAAAATAAATAATTATAATACGTTTTTTGTAATTAATATGTACATTTTTTTTTTTATCAAAAACCTCATTTCTAATGTTATTTAAGAGCTTTTTTGAAACTTCTAAAATGAATTTATAAATTATTTTAAGTTTCAGCTGACAATAGTCTCTCATCGGTCTCATCACACGACATTTTTGTCTTAACCTTCAAAACTTTTAAGAACAATGACTGTGCCTGGGCACAGTGCAAATCAGATAAAGCACAGATCCTAACACTGGTGTTAGGATTTATCTAAATAGTTATCTAAGTTGACAATCTCATTTATTTAAACATATTTATCAAAATAGATTAGTCTGTAAAATTTAATTTATTTAGAAATTTGCAAGTACCAGCCCAAAAATTATTTCTAACACTTAAACAGTAAACCAGAATATATTGATAAAGGAAATAGTAATGAAAGAACGAATTTCGCTAATGTTCAAGTATTATCATATCTTGATACAAAAAAAGAATAATCTGTGTAAAAACTTTGCCAATAATTGTTAAAAGAGTCTTTTTGAAATATAACACTTTAGTACTTTCAATCTGACCGATGATAAAACCTTTGAAATGCTTTGTTGTAGGTGCGTGTGAAGTTAGCAGAGTCATGAAAATCACTAATTCTCACTCTAATGACAAATTTTAGTGCTAAATTTCTGTTTTGGGAATATACTAAATAAAAATGAGCACTCTTTCCAAACCAAAATTACAGCAAATGCCGTTTTTCAACTTAGTGGGGTCATAAAGAGCACTAAGTATTGTATAAGAATTCATATCATTTTTTAATAATAGATACAAATTTCTTTTTTTTATCTAGATAAAAAAACATGTTAATCTTTTACCTTTACCTAAGTACATTTTTATAAATTATCTTTCATCTTTATCAAGATGATTTTTCAGTTGTCTACGCCAAACACTGGCCGTGCCTCTGATATCCTCCTCAGATCTATTAAATAGATCATTAATTAATCATAATCATGTCACATTTATATATTATTAGATTTTAAGTAAAAATTTTGTACTTAAAATCGCAATTATCAATGACAAATTGTAGAAACTGTAATGAGTTTTTCTTAATTGCACTCGAAATAAAATTTTTAATTAAGCATTATGTACTGGTATAACAAAGTACAAATAGTCACCAACGAAATTGTCCTTTTAAAAAAAATGGTCTATGATAGAATGAACACGTATAATTACATCTTGATGAGAAAAAAAGTCCAAGGGGCGGGATTAGTGGCGTATTTACGGGGGTGGTCCAAGGGTACTGGACCCCCCCCCAGGACTAAAAAATTTAAATCAAGCAAATGACGGTAACGAATTAAGTAATTATAAGTATAAAAGGTATATTATGCATCAAAAGGGGATCTAAATTGAAAAATATTAAATTCTTTGTGGACTTTAGACCCATTGACGCAATTAGGATAAAAATTTAGGGGAAGGCTATAGTGTTTATTCCAATGATTTAGCATCCCAAAGAACAGTTTTTTTTTTTTTTTTTGAGGAGGGGCTTAGCCTCTAAAATCACCTTCATTGCGCCTTTGACTAGACTCCTTATAATTTACGATCTTGATTACACATACAGTAACTGTTTTGGTTTTGTAACTAAATTTTAGACCCCCCCCCCCCAGAAAAATTTGAAAATACGCCATATTTCGCCCCCTTCAAATACGCCACTGCCTATGTATATTATACTTAATATTAAATGTGTATTAAATTGAATAGGTTATGTCTGAAATAGAACCTAAAATGTACAATATTAACACTTATGTAACAACTATTACCTACGTAATTTTGTTTAGGGTGCATATTATTACAGAAATTGCATTACAATACGTTTGAAAACAATGGCGTCGCTAGACGTGGGGGTGGATGGGGCGCGATCGCCTACGACATCGTGCTATAGAAGGAGGAGGACCCACACTTAACCGCAGGACTCGGAGCGACACAAAAGTTATTGTGTGAAATAACATTGTTGTAAATACTAAAACAAACTAATTAGTAATAATTTCTCTGGGAATACTCGTAAGTACACCCGAGTACACTCGTCTTATGACACACTCATACGTAAGAAGAATAATATATATATATATATATATATAGAATATACGAGAAATAATATTGAAACGTGACAGTCGAAATCCAAAATCTAATTAACTACGTTTTTCAAATGAGATTGAATTGTGATACAAATATAAAAGATAAATCGCGCTCTTACAAATAATATGACAGTCGAGTTGTATCTCTCATTCAAAACTAGTTATTTGAACGCGAGTAATTGACGCGTTTGCGAAATTAGAAGTGTTTACAATATGACATATTTTAATTTAACCTGTCATCATCGATAAAAAATTTTCTCCCACCAAAACGATTTATGATTTCGTTTAAAATTCAAAACGCCCACCTAGAATATCCCCCCCACCCCCCGAGAAGCGAAGAATACCCATGGTGCGAAAATATGTCCGGCATTTTCGTATTGATTTTTTAATTTTATTTATAATAACATAAAGGTTTTAGGTTATCTATTTATAAACAATTAAGTATTATGTTACCGTGGTTACTGTATTTAATAAAAAATTATGTAAACGTGAAAACAAACACAATGTAACCTCTCAAAGCTTATTTTTAGGTTTTCGCATATCGTTATTCAGTTTATGCAATTTTATGGAAGTCAAAAATGTGGTCGATTTAGTAGCAGAGGTTCCCAAAATTTGGATTAAATTTTTTGTGGGTCGCATAGTAAATTTTAGATTCTGAATGGAGTGTAGAAGCAAGTTTTTTTCCAATGATGTTTATTTTTTTATTTTTCTTTGAACACTTTTTCATATAGAAATATTATCCTAAAGTTTCGACCAGCAACTTTAAATTAATTAAAAACTAAAAAGAACTTTAAAATTCTCAATACTTTTGCAAAATTCATGAAAAGCTACCTTTAATTTGACGAAAATACAATTATTAAAACTTTATGAAAATATAAATATTGAAATTTGAAAAATATTTGTGAAAGAATATATTTTTTCAAGCGAAAAATCGCCATGGCGCGAAGTATATCTAACTTTTTATACATACAATTTTTTTTTTTTTTTGTAATGTTCATTTACACGTATTCCTATATAATTTTAAATATTAATCACATAATTTTGTAATAATTTAATAAATAATAATTATTAGTGTGTTATTTACAAATTAAATATAAAAATTTAATTTGTAAAAAATTTACATAAAAACTGTAATACAATATTTTTTTTTTGTTCGGTGTCTTTTTTTTATTTTTGTCATTCGACAAGCAAAAAAGCAAAAAAAAAGACATTCAATTATTGTTGTGAGTCGCCAAAATTGAAAAAATTCCCGAAATGAGTCGTAACATAAAAAGTTTGGGAACCTCTGATTTAGTCTATATAAAGTACACAAGATTCAAATTGCATATTTGAGAATATTTTGGTGAATAGAGAATATTTAGCTTTTTTTGACATATTCTAGAATATTTTGTACATTTATAGCAAAACAAAGTAATTAAATTTTTTATTTATATTATTATTTAATTAAATTAAAAAAAAAAAAAAAAATAGTTTTTTTATACTTAAAATAACCAATAAGTGTGTATTCTTGAACATAAACTTCACAATACATAAAAGAAAAATGTTTTTGTTATTTGTTTTTTAAAACAATATATAAAACAAAATTTTGATATATTATACTAAGTATTTTGCATTATTCTTTTTGCATTTTCCTATCTGTATTTGTCTGCAAACTCCAATTTCAAATTATTAAAGGTCGTTCTGCAGATGACTACCAGTTCTGAATCTTTTTATATTGATTTTTTTTTTTTTTTTGCATATTAAAGCATATTTTGTGATTTTTTGACTATTTTTTGTATTTTTTAGAGAATTTATTATCGAGAATATTTAAAAACAATTTCTAAAGAATATTAGAATCATATTTAAACAATTTTTATTTTTATTTTTTATTGCTGCAAATATTATTGATCTGTTTTCGATTAATTTAATTGAAGAAAATCAATGGCCATAGGAAAAGCCTCGCGCGACATAAAAACTCCGTGTTAAAACAAACAAGTTTATGACGTATTTTGTTGACAGTAAACAAATAAATTATCACGTGAACAGACAAATAAACATAAAATAATTCGAATGACGAAAACTCGAACACGCGAAAGAACCGTCTGACGAGTTGTGTTTGGATTAAAAAAAAAAAAATTGTTTTAAAGACGTTTTTTTCAAATTGACAAAATGTGATTATAAAAAAAATGGTATTCCAAAAAAGCTTGAATGAGAAAAATTTTAAAAAAATACTAAAAATTAACATCAGTGTAAAAACATTAGTATTTCATCTCTGCTCAGAATCTAATAAGTTTAAAATGAAGCCTTACGAGTGAATCATAAGAAACGATTATTTTTTTTTGTACTTATACTAAAATTCATTTATAAGGATAACACATTTATTTGATTGATTTATCCTCCAAAGGCATTACCCTTTCGCAAATTTTGAAAAATTTAAAAGGCTTTGAATGTTTTTTTTTTTTTTGTAAGTGGTCGGGCTAACCCCCCTAATTACGCCTATGATTGGGTATATAATTTACGGTCATGAATTTAGTTCCCACTCCACGTTCAGATTAGCCCCCCCCTTAATTCCTGGGCATGCCATTGACAGTATAACACATTAGCACAGTACATCGAATGAGAAAACATTCTTTAACGAACACGTTGGAGCAACGTTCGTCTTAAGTGTGCACGCGGCTTTACGCGTGGTACGACAAATTATTATGAATATTCTGTTAAAACATATTAATACATTACTACAACAGCAGTTTATTTTAATTAATCGATACCATACATCATTAAAATTACCTTTATTTATAGTTTAAATTTTAAATTAAGAAAACGATTTGTCTCGAGTGAAATATCTTTTTGTTTCACCATAAGAAATATTGCTCGTTGTGCTCGTTTATGACATTATTACTATTTTTTAATTATACACTTTGAGAGGAGCAGTTATGTGAAACAAATTAAAAGTTATAATGAGTCATAAGTAATATATGACTATGGTACAATATAACAAAAAATATTTAAATTGGGGATTGAAAGTAAAAATACTAAGGAACTGCCGGTTTAGACGAATAATGAAACGGACAAAGATTACTCTGTTATTAAATAACAATTTATTAAACTTACTAAATATAATACTGACAATTATTATTGTATGTCGACTAAAACTCCGCTCAGAATTGTTTTATTCGAGAAATTATTTATCGTTTCTTTAAAACTCGACACATTCGCCAAGTGTATTCCACCCGTAGTGCGAAGTAAATCGACTTTTTGAAATATGTATTTGAAATGTTATTATATTATTATCAGTTTACCTATAGTACATATCAATGAAATTTAAAGCAGGCTGGAAAAAACACACAGATTTGTAAAATCAATACATTCTTCGCTTCACTCGGAATCTAAAATGCATTAATACTATAAAAATTATTTAAATAATACACCGAAATTGTTTCGATTTTTAATTATTTTAATAAAAGTAAATAATATTCGATAAAATTGATAGATTAACTACGATTAACTAAAAAAGTTTTGTTAAAAAAATCAAAACAGACTGATGTGACGATTTTATTAAATAATTGATTTTATGTAAAAGTTAAGATATCACGTGAAAATTTTAAAATATCGTTTTAATTTCGAATTTTGGATTTTAAATCTGAAAAAACATGGAACGCTTTAAAAAGATAATAATACAATTACCTAAAAATACATTTTTTAATTTTTTTTTTCTTTTAAATGCTAAATTAAAAATCATATTCTTATTTAAGATTGCATGCACCGAAATTAAGACAAAACCAACATCGTATTATTACAAGATTATTATATATTTTAATTAACACGACTTGTTCACTCTTGTTCAACACAAATTACCATTTACTGTTGCGGATTTTTACACTCACATTTATTATTGGGTATTTTTTTCATTCGCTAAGATTTATTTTGGGTTTTTATTTTTGTTTCCGACCTTTATCTTTATTCTGTAAAAACACTCTTTCTTTTCTATAAAAATATTTTTTTTAAATATCTTATTTCAATATATTTCCCGCCCAAGGACGAAAATGCAAAAACTCATTGATAAGTCAAATCATTTTAGCCTTAAAAGAATATTCTGGTAAACACTAAGATATAGTAATTTGATATTTTCTATGCAAAAAATAATAATAATATTTTATTATTATTATTATTATTATTTTATACAAAAATGTATAATGAACAAATAACATGATCATCGTTGACCACTTGACCGCGTTCGTTTTGCGTAATACCGTTATGTAATTTCGGATTCCAAATGAATGCAAATGTCGCCTTATAACAACATTTATACATTCAATGATACAGCAAACGAGACTATTATACGTAATACACTGGTATTAGGTCATTGTTGTTGCACTTACATTTGAAAACATAATAATCGAACAATGGCACATTGGAATAGATGAAAACGAGATCGAAAACTCGAAAAAATTACAAGTATTCTGAGTACTTCTGAAAACAAAAATTTTTTCCTCAAAAATTGTCGAACAATTGAACATTTTTTAGATTCTGAATGAAGTGAAGAAGCTAGTGATTTTACAATGATGTTTATTTTTTTTTTCGTATGGAAATACTTGTCCAAAAGTTTCGATCAGCAATTTTCTGAAACCGGATTTGCCTCTAGATGATACTTTAGGGAGGTCATTTTTTGAATTTCTCAATTCTTCAATTTTTTTTTTTTTTTTGAAAAAACTACCCAAAATTTGACAAAAAGGACTCGGAATTCATCATTTTTTAATCCGAACTATTTGAAAATTTAAACATAGATAGAAAATAATATAAGAAAGATTTTGACGCAAGAAAATTTTGGAATTTTTCTAAAAATTTTTTTTCTCGTTTATTTTTTATATTATTAACTTTCTTCGTTCAGAATCGTATTATTGAAGAAATGATTTATCGTTTCTTTAAAATTCAATACACCCGTCAAGAGAATCCCACCCGATGTGCGAAATACACACTTATTTATTTATTTATTTATTTCATCAGGTGAGTGAAATAAGATTAATATCAGTGTGCGGTTATTTAAAAAATACAACAACAATTTGAATTGCGCCGTTCAAACACGCGTAACAAAGAATACAATCGAGTAATGAATAATGTTCCGTTGAGATTAATTACAACAAATACTATTGTAGTCGGATATGAAAACAAAAAAAAAAAAAATCCCCGTAAGCAATATAGCTCCATCGCTATATAGTGACGAATTTTCTATTTTTCAGTTAGTAACAAAAACCTATGGTACACTACTAAATCGTTAAAGGTATAAAATCTTTTCTTTTTTTTTTTTCTAGGAATTACGGTTGGAACATGGTCCCTTCCCATAATGCCGCCCCACTGACTTAACCTGTAGACTTTTTTGGTTTTTTTTTTCTTTTTAATTCGCTATTTATTACAACAATTTTTATGCCGGTAATATAAACTACAGGCAGTTACTGTAATTCAGACGTTTCCCCGAGGACGAGTAGTGAAAATGTCCCGGTTTCCATAAAAAAAACCGTCTGCTATTTAGAAACGTTCGTTGAGTGATGTTTTTCACCATGTAAGTGTGTATTCGAGTCCGTCCGTGACTTTTCCACCTCGTTTTCCACTCGACACTATAGTCGTATGGTATACCACGTGGTCGATGTCGGTGTAAGTATGCATATTTTTTACAAAATAAAATCTTGGGCGCCCTTTGGGGGGAGGACATGGAAAGGCACTAGCCCTCCCCTAGAAAATATTTTTTAATTATGGTCCAATTAATATAATTTTGATCTCGCTGTAAAAAATATCGGTTTGTCAAACATTTAAAATTTTAATTTACAAAATAATTAATTAATAATAACGTTATGTGAAGTCTATAAGTATAATATGTTATAAATATTAAATGCATATAGAAAATAATCTAGAAATACAACGTTTCAGATATTAAGTGGAGCAAAGAAGCTAATTGTTTAGTACATAAAATAATGTTTGATTATTTATTTATTATTTTATTAAAATACTTTTTTACCACGATAAGAACCTCGGACAAATAGTATTATCCAGTAGAAACTGTTGTTCACATGTGATTTTTTGAAACTCTCGTCGGTTTTTCTAAAAATGAAGAAAAACTACAACAAATTCAAGCATACTTTTTGTATTTAAAGTAGATTTTTATGAAATCGATTAGCACATTCAATTTGTTGTTTTTACTATTTAAGTCGATTTTTATTTAAATTTTTGTTCAAATCAGATGAGACCAAAGAGACCAATTATTTCTATTAAAAACTTAACACACCCACTAAGAATATCATACCTAAAGAGCAGATAATACCCTTGGTTTATTTCTTGTAGTAATTAGTAAATAGTATTTAGTATAGGACGTATGTTCATTAGATTTTGCACGGAAACAAATTGAATTCATTTAAACTAAACAACATTTAACTGCTTAACATCTAATTGGTCTTAGTGTAAAATAATAATTATAAAAATAATATAATAATAATAACTGTAAAAATAAATCTATTATTTTTTTTAAAAAAGTCGTTTACCCCTCCCTGAAAATATTTATGTGTGTGTATGTGTGTGTGTGGGGGGAGGGGGGTTATTTTCTGTCCACCAATTGTCGATAAATCCAACACAAATCAAAATTATAAGTTACGTGTAACCGACATGGAAAATCATAAATTAAAATAACTATATGCTATACTCCATCATTATCAAATCATTCGCATCTATATTTATATATTTTTTTTTCATTTTAACACTTTAGTAAACAAAATAAATATAACACTTCAAGAGTTCATATTATTATATTATAATTCTTTCGATATTAATTTTACTATTTCAACAAACAAAAGTGCATTTTAGTTTCTTATCCCGTTGTTTTTTTCTAAAATGTTTTTATATACTTCCGTTATTTGTAAACACTTTTGGTTTTGTACACACCCCCGCGGGCCACGGTTTATTTGCTTATATATATAATATAGAGTTCGTATTATTTAAAGTATTATTCTTTCTTTTTTTTTCATATTTTCCATAACTGTTATTGGCGTGTTCTACACCTACGTGTTATTCTAACATACATTTCGAAATGTATAATGTTATAAATTTGTTTTCCAATGGGTCATCGACCATCGCGTTCTCTGGATGTGCGTTTTAAATTCGTTTGCGTTTTATACTTCTGCTCCAAAACGGAATATTTTTAAATAAAAGATAGACCAACACCGAAACTTTTGATGTTTAAAACCGAAATATATGGAAAAAAATTGTTTTAGTCATTTAATACTAGAATTTTAACAAATGATAAATTTTGAACGTTAAAAGTTTCAACAATTAAACTGTAACCCTTGTCTTATATTCCCATATGAATCGAAAATTTGGTCGAACTGTGGTTTTAACGATTTGAATAATTAGCATGATTTAATAATGCAAGGGTTCTCAACCTGTTGAGGTTCATGCCCCATTTTATACTATTTATTTTATAATATGGGGTCACGCCCCTAATGGCACTACTAAAAGATTGAATTATAATATGTAATAATTCAATAATATTCTTTAAATTATTGAAAACATTATTGTTAGTCGTTACACAATGATGAACAAAATATAGATCATCATAAACAACATTTTCATGTTCTATGGTGAAATATGGTTTTCTGTGAATATTTTCACGCCTCCCCTGAAATTTTGTGACGCCTCCCTAGGGTGGGGCATGCCCCCCATGTTGAGAACCCTTGATTTAATGCATCGTCGTGAAATAAGCAGTTCATATTATATTGAATTGAGATTAAACTTTTAGCATTATCGTTTTTATCCATAGAAAAAAAATAAATATATTTTACCAGCAACGTTTTTAAAACAAAATAATTTCTATGACGATGTAGTTGAAGACTTAACCAAAAAACCCAATAAAATTTAATTTATTGTCGAATAAAATTATATTTCAAGTGTAAAAAGTAAAAAAATTGGATTTGAAGTTATATTTATAAACATAAAAAAATTGTACATTTCGTTCGCGTACTCACACACACGTGGGTACCAGGGAACCCGAGCTATTTTTTTTAAAAATTGTACTTCACATTTACTAATTTTTAAATCGAGTTAAGGATACCTTGCTGGAATTCCGACAATCTTTTTGACGAAAACGTAAGTCAAAAGATCGTAGACCTAAGTTTTGATTAAAAGTTTTGATATTATATATATTTTAAGTGTTTTCGTGATATTTGCGATGAAGAAAAAAGAACGTAATCGAAAAATTTCCAACGCATTAAAAATGTAAAAGTTTTATAAAAACTAATAAAAAAACTAAAACTAACTAAAAAAATTCGTTACATTTTATGTGAAAAAAATTAATTTCAAACGAATTCTAATTTTAAACGCTCGTAAAAGCTCGTATTCATCAAGCCAACTGTTGAGAACATTTTTTACCACTAGTAGAGAAACACGTGACGAGTTCTGTGGTGGGAAAAAATAATCACATCCGATTAAGAAATAAAAAAAATATTATGACAAAAAAAAAATTAAATTGAATGTCATTGAAATAACTGAATTATACACTTGGCTGTAACAAAATTTGTATTATATTATACTAGCTGAATATCCGTTGTGTAAACTATATTTTGTTTTCGATTTTTTAATATTTTCAATATAAAAGTGAACAATCTCTCGGGCTGTCTCTATTTCCACCCCCCCTCTCTTTCTCTTTATTTATTTAAAAATAAATATTATCTCACTATAATACGAAAACTATTGTTCGTCAACAATGAAATCGATATCTTACAGGTTGAATTCGGTAACAATGGTAATACAATTACTGTCCAAAAACCTCTGTATCTATATATGTGTGTAAATCTGTTCAAAATATATGATTTCAAGAAGATTAGCCCGAACACATACAAACAAACTCTTCGGTTTTATGTTTGTTTATTGTAAAGGTTACAGGTAAAAGAGATTGACTTTAAAAAATTTCGTTGCAATAACGGTACCAAATGAAAAAAAAAAGAGTTTACACATCAATTTCATCTCGTTCTACATTATAATATTTTATATACTTTAATTATTAAAGTTAATACTTTCTCTTATAAATATACATGTCCTTAAGTTTCGATTAGCGACTTTTTAAAACCAAATTTTCCTCTTATTTGTACTTTAAAGAGGTAATTTTTGAATTTCTCAATTCATCAATTTTTTTTTTTTTGTTTTTTCTGTAAAAAACTACCCGAAATTTGACAAAAAGGACTTGGAAACCATAATTTTTTCCTCTTTCTTTATTGATTACATAAAAAAAAGTAAAGTATAGACAATATCAGATATTCTTGGGACGACTATTATATTGTTCTGAGTGCTTGAATTGAAAAAGTAAATAGAAAAGGGATTCATGAGTCTAAAAAAAAAAAAATACCGTCCTCCCAAATTGTGACATCTCATATACCCGTGGGAGATTTTTGAAAAACGAGTACGGATACGTTATATATAATTTAAAAAAAATAAAATGCACTCCGCCCCCCCCCCGTCTGCCGTCCAATTTAAGCTCTGACTGTTCTTTATGTTATATTAACTTCCTTCGTTCAGAATCGTCTTATCGTTTCTTTAAAATTCTACACTGCACACACTAAGAATATCTGACCCGAAGAGCGAAGAATGTCTGTGGTGCCCCCCTTTTTTTTTCGTTATGATGAATAAAATTAAATTGTATTTCCATGATTATCTGCATGTTTATTTTCTGCGACCGTCCGAAAAGCAAGGCTGTCTAGCCCTTTTGCCGCTACGCCCGCAACACGAACTGTTTTATGCCCGTATTTATGCAGTGGTGAAAGGGCTGGGACCTAACCTTGCATTTTCGACAATCGCATAAAACAAACATGCAAATAACGACAGAAACGCAATATTTAATTTTATCCATCACAATGAAAATAAAAAAAAAAGAAAATCGTTACCGATTGTGATATATAATCTACACGTGGTCCTGAATTCAACAGTCTTTTCGAAATTGTCATATCAAAAATATTCAAGGAGGTATGAAGTATTGCAACATATTTTCTACCTCCCAAGAGGTCTCGAATTAAACTACTATATTTATATAGTCCATGTTTGCACATTTACAGCCTTGTTATTGTTATTGTTATTACGTAATTTGTTATTATTATACAGTCGCTTTTTTCTTTTTTTCATAATATCTAATATTATAAATTTAAATATTATTATGCTAAAATTGATAAAAGATTTTGTTCGTTGTGCAAATTTTGGAATCCATAATCTATTTTTTGACTGAGGTATAACTCTGAAAATTTAAATCCAATATTAATTTTTTATTTTTAGCATGTACAAATGTACCAGTATAAGATAATTAATATACACTTGATTTTTTTCCAATATCTACTATTTAGGACTAAGTATTTTGGATTTTATTTTATAGTAGGGCGAAAGGATTGAGAATAAATTTATTTATATTATATATTATAAAGTATTATTATATTTTAATAAGCCACTCGAATAAAATTATAGTGCACATTTTAGGGGTTTTAAGAGCATAAATGCTTGCATATAATGTAAAGTGTTCTTTTAAGGGTTGAACGTCCTCGATGTTAGTTATTATATTATAATATACTATTTTTGTTATTTCTACAATTCCGTGTATTTGTGTTTATTCTACATCATATTGTCGTATTACGGAACGTACCTACACGCTATTTTCGTGTTTTCTTTTAGGTATTTGATTTGTATTCGTTTTTTTTTTCCCCTTTTTTGACCTTTTAAAATATGAGTGTACTACTATTACGAGAATAATCCTTCTTTTGAAATAATTGTACAATGAATTTATTTTTACACCGACGTGGAAGTGTTCGCCCCCCCCCCCAAAACCCTCTCCACTCCCCGAATAACTGATAATAAACCGCAACTTACAATGGGGAAGGGCAAAGGTCCGAATTCTCCTGATGGCTAAACGTTGAAATCATTTGTGTCGATGGCTTTGTGACCTTTATTTGTCATCGATTTTTCAGTCAACAATAACGTCGGGTGGGATTCTCTTGACGGGTGTATTGAATTTTAAAGAAACGATAAATCATTTCTTCAATAAAACGATTCTGAACGAGGGAAGTTAATAATATAAAAAAAAAATGTTAGAAAAATGTCCAAAATTTTTTTTTC
>JAIPRM010010198.1:0-13987 GCA_025469315.1 Stegophylla sp. TES_Ste_2020
AAACAAATTACAACAACACGACAAGAGCTGTACACATGTTATACAGAATAAGTGAAATTTGTAAATCACTAGTGTGATGACGTGACGTTTTATATGCACCTAAATTATATATATATATATATTATATGCAGGGACAGTTTGAATATACTATTTTTGGTGCCTGCACCAACAAAGTATTAGGGTTGGTTGGTCTTGATTGAGCATGTGCTGACCACACTGTTTAATTTTCAACGAAGTAATTAAGTAATGACAATAGATAAATGATAACCAAGGCTGAAAATATTGAAAGTGTTGAGATAATCGAGATAAAGAATACGTCATGGTATTCAGTGCCGGCAATAGAGTCATTGGCATATATAAATTGTTTACCCTAAAAAAAAATCTGGACAAACTTCACCCCAAGGGAAAACTCTAGTATTGTTAACATTTTGTGAAAATTTAAAGTTTTTAAATTGATTACTTTTAGAGTCATGACTAATTAACTATATACTTAATTTAATACAAATTATGTTTACTGCAAATTTTAAACATTTTATATTTAGCCTAAAACTAGTTGTTTTTTGAAAATTTTTGTCAAGTCTGTATACGAGTAATGTTAACACTTAGGTACATAATGTTCGGGTAGTAATAACTAGTTCCCGAAAAAGTAGTTACATACATAAAAATGTCGGACATACTTCGCACGATGAGTGTTCTTCGCTCGTCGGGTGGGATTCTCTTGACGGGTGTGTTGAATTTTAAAGAAACTATAAATTATTTCTTCAATAAAACGATTCTGAACAAAGAAAGTTAATAATATAAAAAATAAATAAGAAAAAAAATGTTAGAAAAATGTCCAAAATTTTTTTTTTACATTTCCAAAAATTTTCTTGTTCCAAAATCTTTCTTATATTATTTTCTATATATTTTTAAATTTTTATATAGTTCGTACCAAAAAATGATAGTTTCCGAGTCATTTTTGTCAAATTTTTGGGTAGTTTTTTCCAAAAAAAAAAAATTGAAGAATTGAGAAATTCAAAAAATGACGTCTTTAAAGTACCATCTAGAGGCGAATCCGGTTTCAAAAAGTTACTGATCGAAACTTTTGAACAAGTTTTTCCATACGAAAAGTTTTAAACAGAAAAAAAATAAACATCATTATAAAAACATAAGCTTCTTTACTTCGTTCAGAATCTAAAAAAGAATATATATTGTAAAGAACTACCTGTTTATAGACATAATCCTTCATTGGTTTAACAATAAGGTGGCTATATTTTGAAAATTATAAGATAAGACAGGATACCAAATGATCACACCCCAGGAATATCGATTTGGAAGTATCACGACAGAATTCGTGTGCAATATAAATTCACAATTCAAAATAAACGTGAATAAAAACATAGTATTTTTTCGTATAAACCAAATAGGTATGTATTTTAAATTTGGTATAAACAATTAATATAAATATATATAGAAAAACACACACAGGAGAGGTCTTTGGGGAGGATAAGGAAGGCCACTTGCCTTCCCTTGGAAAAAATATTTTTTTAAAATTATATACCAATAATATGATTTTGATCTCGCTGTAAAAAATATTGTTTTGTCAAAAATCATTAACATTTAAAATTTTAATTTACGCAATAATTTGATAATAACATTAGGAGATTTATGTGAAGTCTTAGTGTAATATGTATTAAATATTAAACTGATAATCTAGAAATAGACTTGTTTCAGATACTGAGTGGATTAAAGAAGCTAATTGTTTAGTACCCAATAATGTTTGTTTGTTTATTTATTATTTTATCGAAATAATTTGTCAACACGAAAAGCACCTCGTTTAAGTATAGTATTGTTCAGTTGAAAATGTTGTTCACATATACTTTTTTGGAACTCTCAACGGTTTTTCTAAAAACGAAGAAAAATTGATCCAAATTCAAGTAGACTTTATTTACATTTTTGTTCAAAACAGATGAGATAAATTCAATTATAACTCATAAGAGCTTAAAATTCCAAAACATGGCAAAATTGTTCATTCAATTGACAAAATTATTTATTGTTTCTTTTAAAATCAACACACCCACTAAGAATATCACACCCAAGGAGCAGATAATACCCATGGTATGAATTATGTCCAGTTTTTTTCCTGTAGTAATTAGTAAATAGTATTTAGTGTCTGTATGGTCATTAGATTTTGCATGGAAACAAATATAATTAATTTAAACTAAAAATTTAATTATTAACGTCTAATTGGTCTAAGTGTAAAATAATTGGCTTCTGTAAAAATAAATCTATTAATTTTTTAAAAAGTTTTTTGCCCCTGAAAAAATGCATAAGAATGTTAGAAGTTGAGAGTAATTTGAATTTAAAATTTCATATGGTTTTCATTGAAATAAATGATTATTTTACGTGGAAAAAAAATCAGTTTTATAAAAACACTAGCTAATTATTAAAAACGTATAAAAAAAGTTGACTTATGATTTTTGAGACTTTTCAGTACCGTTAAACTTATATAATATATATATATATATATATACATTTGAAGAAGTCTGTATCAAATGTTCAGCTCATTACACCAAACATTTGAAATTTAATTAGCAAAAAATAGAGATATTTCTAAAATTTTAGAATTTTACTGTCTCTGACACGGTTATATTGTTTTTAAAATATGTTCGGTTTACCAGCGATTGGAAATTTTTAATTTTTTGTACGCTACTCTCAGAATCTAAAACCTATGATAAATACACAAGTATAAGTAAATAGAAAGAAAATTAAAATGTATTTCGATTTATTTTTATGACACATGTCTTTTACATTGCTTCTGTTGTCATCGAGTTTTTTCTTATAAATATAAAATTCTTATACACACACAATTACTTAATAATATTTCTTACGAAATTCCCTGTGAAAATGTCACATTCATATTCTTTTTTCTTTTTCGATACTAAGCTAAATAAAAATGAGTACTATTTAAAAAATGAAATTAAGATATGTTACTTACCAGAACAATATATTATATTACGTTTCCGACAAAATCTTCCCACGAAAAGAGATGGATTATTGGATTCCCCCTTTGTCCAAATTTGGGATGTGAATTTGATTGGAAAAATAGTCAGAATATTTTTCATGTTTTCAAAAAGAAAAAAAAATGGTCTGCATAGAGAGTGATTTGACTAAGAGCGTATTCGTATGCTAAACGTTTATTTTTACTGTAATACGCACAGTTTACACAGACACGAAAGAGACAAATAAGCGAGTATTTCCGTCTCACGCAATATTCAGAGTATGTAGTTTAATATTTATGTCCACGTTGTTGTGAAATTCTTAGAAATGAAATACGCCTCTTTTCCAAATGTACAAGTTAAAAAAATAAAACGTGTATGTAAATCGCATGTCTTAAGCATAACTCGTTGGGCGGACAATTGTTTAGCATTATAGTTCCGTGATGAAGGTGGTGGGGGGAGGGAAGGGGGCTCATTCGAATTCTTCTGGAAACGCAGATCGTTCGCCTTTGGTAACGACATTATTGAAAACGTTAAATTTTTAATGTTTTTTGGAATTTTTCGAGAATTTTCATCGAGGTGATGTGAAGTATTATATAAACCAGTGGTTCTCAACGGAGGCGATATAGTCCTCCCAGTGGGCGGTGAAAAGGTTCTGAGGGGTGGTGAACATATTTTGAATGGTAGGGGGGGCAGTGAGTAAGTCTTGGGTCATAGGGTGCATAACATATAATATTATATTTCCATTAAAACCTAAACACCGGAGAAAAATAAAAACTGAAATACAAATACTTTGCTGAACGCGCCACGACTTACATGTAATATAGTATTTTTTCTAAACGTTTTGAAGGTATTTTGTCCCAAGAAGTTCTTCAATGGGTCACAAATCCCTTTGCGACTATTGAAACAGTAAATACACAGATTCAAGAAGAAATGAACGATTATATAAAGTAATGGGATTTTAAGAGCCAGCCAAACTCTGAAAAAGCCAATTATACTTAAATTTTCCATTTAGTTTTCAGTTATACACTTTCAAATTAATATATATATTTCCCTTTAAGAGGGCGTTAAAGAATATTTTCTTTTTTAACGGGGCTGTAACTTCAAGAAGGTTGAGAATCACTGATGTAAACAAATTGGCAGTAAACACGGTTCGTAGGTCACTTTGAGATCGTAATTGTGGCTGTTACAGTGGTGTAAATACACTACGCCACAGGTATGAGACGTGTGTTACAGTTGTATTTAGGGCCGCATAAAGGGGAAAGGATTTGAAAGGTGGTTGATTTGGTTGGAAAATATTTATTATTTTACTAAGACTTATTAAAAATATGAGTGAAATATGGTTTAACGTTTTTGATTTTTAATCAAGTAAGGATGATAAATGAATTTAAAAAAATATTTGATGTTGATAATTTTAAAAGGTTATTGTGAATCGAAAAAAAACCTATTTCGCTATACATTAACAGTCAGAAAACAGATATTTATCTTGACATTAATGTAATATTAAAATATGGGATTTTATATTTTAGCGAAATTAATTAAAAAAATAATTTGACTAAGAAAATAAGTATTTTTTTTCTTTAATTTTAGTAATTTTAGCTCAATAAATATATAGCTAATATCTATATGAACAATGCATAAGGGGGAGAATTGCCCCTATCGATCTCTTCAAATTTACCACTTTATAAAGTTGAATAGTTGAGTGTGATTACGTAATAAAATAATTAGAGATAATATTAATTATAGAATAATAATGTACTATATAGAAATTACTATATCTAGTAATTAATAATAATTCTCACACACATTGATGACTATAAAATATAATGATTATATATTATAAATAGGGTGACCCAGAACGATTTGAAAAAAATACAATAATTTTTGTTTTATTAATAATTTTTAACTTAAATAAAATATATGTATTACTAGTTACAGCAATGTGCTACACTAATGATGCATATATATATATATATTTAGGATCCAAATTTTTAGTTTTGGAATTACATATTACAGTTTTTAAGTTATTTTTATTTAAATATTTTTTAGACACATTTTGGTGTTAAGATTTGGTCAATTACTTATTATAATTCTTTAAACTCTTTGAAAATGTGAATTTTAATGTGTATATGTTGAATGTTGAACATTTGTTTGTGATAACGTGATAATTAATTAATATATTTTTTAAAGAGTTTCATAATGAATAAATTAATTTAATAAGATATTTTATCAATAAAATTGTTTTAAAAATTAGGTTAAACAAATTACTATTTTGAATTTTTTTCAATAACTGTTGTATACATTTTCAAATTTGAAAATTCAAGTCCTAAAAAAAATATGCGTTATTGCTGCACTGCAAACTGAAGTAATAATCTGTTGAAAAAAGTTTAGAAAAATATTAATAGAACAAAAATCATTGCTTTTTTTACTGGGACACCCTGTGTCTGTGTATAATAATATATATATGTATTAAATAGAAGCTATAGTATTTAATTATGATCATCACAGAAGATAAATGATGCTCGGGCCACTAATCAGGGAAAATAAGTATAAAACACACCTAACGGGTAGTTAAATGAAATTCTAGGTACTATGAAATGAAAATATAAAACTGATAAATGTCAACATAATTAAAACTTAAATACACGTATTATTATTTTTTTATGTTTGCGTGTTTGCGTGCACGCGCGTCCTGCGTTTCGCTCTGCGTTTTCTCTCAGTTAATACACACAAAACTTACGCATTTTATTGTTTTTACCTTTATGTTTTTATTTATCTGTCGTAGGAAATATTTTATGCGTGTCATTAATAATTTGCGTAGTCTATTAAAATTATTGATTTCTACAAAAACAAATAAAATTGTAAAGCCTTAAAATATAATTACGCGATAGAAAGTGGGGGAGGGGGGATGGAAAAAATAATAAATTGTGACCTTGGTCGTATTAAATTAAAAGCAGTAAATACGAAAACCTGAAGTCAAATATGACGAATGCACATTATTACTTTCGCTTTAAATCTAAACTTTTAATCAAGTGTTTATGAATTTTCTACTGTGTGTAGTGTATACGTAATTTTATTGCATGTAGTTATCTTAAAATGTTTTACTTCTCGGTTTTATAAATGCAAAGTCGACATAATTATGTTATACTTAGCATTTATGTACATAAAACAAGTTAAATGACAAAGCGTTCACTAACAACTGTGTAATAATTTATCTTGCATTTTATTTTCATTTTAACAATAAAATTATTTTACATAAAACATAACCCATACGCGTTTGTACTTGAGTAAGTATGAGTTTTTTGATTTTCGACAATTTCTTTATTTATAAATTTTGTTTTTAGCTAATATTACAAAAAAAAAAAAAAAAAAAAAAGAAGAAAAAAAGAAAAAAAATGCCGAATATACTTCACACCACGGATACTCTTCGTTCCTCAGGTCACATACTCTTGGTGGGTGTATACATTTTTAAAGAAACGATTAATTATTTTTTCAATAAGACGGTTCTGAACGAAGGCAGTTAATAATATAAAGAACAATAATAGTCGTAAATTTCAACACACCCACCAAGAGTATCTGACCCAGTAGGACGAAGAACATCCACGTTGCGAAGTTTTATCTAATAAAAAAAGGTTCCCCCGCAAAATATCCCGTGCATCAAAATATCCCGTGTTCAAAATATCCCCATTCAAATTATCTCATATTCCAATTTATTTTTTAATTACATATGTATTATACAAAAGTTAAGATTTATAATTACATAATTATTATTTACATAATTTATGCTTCCAAACAGTATAAATTGTTTTACAATCAACGTGTTTCTAAAATATACGAAAATTACAAAATATAGAATATATTATTTGAAAATAATATTCTTAGGTCATAGATCATTGGTTTAAATAATTTAAAAATTACGAACCACTCAACTAAACATGATGTATGTTATGTTGATTTTATGAAAAAATTTGAATATGAGATTTTTCAAATGGGAATATTTTGAATGGAGATATTTTGAACACGGGATATTCTGTGGGTGCACCATAAAAAAAGAAAGGGGGAAAAATGTTAGAAAAATATCTAAATTTTTTTTTTCACATTTTCAAAGTATTCTCACGCTAAAATGTTTCTCATATTATTGTTTATCTATGTTTAAATTTTCATAAAGTTTAGATAAAATAATGATGGTTCCCCAGTCATTATTTTTGTCAAATTTTGGGTAAAATTGAGAAATTAAAAAAATAACCTGTTTAAAGTACCAATTAGAGGCGAATTCGGTTTTAAAAAGTCGCTGATCGAAACTTTTGGACAAATATTTCTATACGAAAAAATATTTACAGAAAATTAAAAATAAAAATGGCACTTTAGAGCTGTTTATATCTTAAATTTTATAATAGATATTATTTTATATTTCAACAACCAATGAAAATTTAATTATTACATGGATATTTGCGTGTACAATACTATATTGTAGAATCAAATAATAATTTATGCTTTCGCGCTCGGAATGCGACCGAAACGCCGACAGAACAAAACACCGATAATCTGAAAAACTGGCACAGAAACGGAATGGCCGTAGATCAAAATTGTCGACGACAAATCAAAATGTTTGTTCGTGTGAATCGACACCGGTCGACTGGCCGGCACTTAAATTACCATAAATAGTCATCACTCGTCGTATTCGATTTCAAAAAATATCACAGAGGGTTTTTCATGCGAGTGCGTGTTGAAAATGTCTGATTTGTTTGCGTTATGATAATTTTAACTGTTTTCCGGAAAACGAATGAATTAATGGAGAAATGGTTATATACATATATATATATATATCATACAAGACAATTTTACTTAAAAATTATAAAGTTTATTATTATAGCAATTAAATATTATTTGACACACCGCCAATTTTATATCCAACTATTAACTGTGAACAGGGGTAAAAAAATGAAAAAAAAAGGCATCGAGAAAATATTTCCAAACATTTTTTTCAAAATATTCTTGCACTTAAACATTTTTCATACTGCTTTCTATCTATATTTATATTTTCATAAACTTTAAATTGAAAAAAGATAATTTTTAAGGCATTTTTTTTTTAAATTTTGTGTAGTTAATCCTAATTTTTTTAAATTTATGGAGAGTTTCCAAAAATTACTTTTTAAAATATGTACTATTAAAATGGTGATTCAAAAAGTTACTGTTTGAAACTTTTGGACAAGTATTTTCATAAGAAAAAATGTTAACAGAAAGAACAAAAATAAACACATAATTTTTAAAACACTAGCTTCTTTACTCTACTTAGAATATTAAAAAGAGAAAACGTCTCGAAAAAGTTGAGACTTTATCTCATTGTCATTGAACCCAGAAGAATGCGCAGGATTGCAAGTTTTCTTCATTGTAAGTGAAGGGTGGTGATAAAAAAGCAGAATAAAAAAAAGTAAAAATTGTTTATTTTTGTTTTGACCACATTTATGAATGTGAATTATCTTAATTAATAATTATCATACATATAGAAATTGAAATGACTGTATGTCTATTGTCTGTGTATTTTGATATCAAAAATATTTTTGATAACCTTTTTCAATACACCACTACTGAAATCATTAAGTAAAAAAAAAAAAAACAAATTTAGGGGTTGTGATGAAACTCCAGTAATTGATAATATAATAAATAATAAAATCCAATAAATATTTGAAAAATGTAGTAGATGCTCGAAACTTTTGGACAAGTATTTCCATACAAATAAGTGTTTATGGAAAAACAAGAAAATGTAAACATCAATGTAAAAAAAGTCGGACATATTTCACACGACGGGTGGGATTCTCTTGACGGGTGTATTGAATTTTAAAGAAACGATAAATCATTTCTTCAATAAGATGATTGTGATCGAGGGAAGTTAATAATATAAAAAATAAATGAGAAAAAAAAATCTTAGAAAAATGTCCAAAATTTTTTTTTCACATTTTTAAAATTTTCTTGAGTTGTTTTTGTCAAAATTTGGGTAGTTTTTTCCCCCTCCAAAAAAAAAAAAAAAAAAAATTGAAGAACTGAGAAATTCAAAAAATAACCTCTTTAAAGTTACCATCTAGAGGCAAATCCGGTTTCAAAAAGTTACTGATCCAAACTTTTGGACAAGTATTTCCGTACAAAAAGTTGTACACAGAAAAAAAAAATAAACATCATTGTAAAAACACTAGCTTCTTCACTTCGTCCAGAATCTAAAAGAAATATTATTGTGAAAACGCCAGCATCTTCTTTCCACTCAGAATCTAAAATTACTAGATAGTATCATTACATTGAAGGCAAAAAATAAGTACCCATTATTGAAAATATAACAATTCTGCTGAAATTATAGATTCTCTTTTGAAGGTCTGTATTTTCACACAATAAAAAAATCAGGTTTTTTCCAGATGTGTTCTAGAATCTAGATCATTATGGGTTATAAGATATTTTGATTCTGTTTTGTGGGTGCGTTAAAAAGACAAAGTTATTTAATTAAGGTTTTGCATTCATTAGTGAAAAATAATCAGAAAAAAATGGAGGAGAAGAGCTAATTTTGCGCGTAATCGAGAAATCGAATGAGGTAAGTCGTATATTTAATTATGTTCACGCACCATTCATTTTGTAACCAAAAATCAATAGTTAACATAGATGCGTGTGACTTAAATTCAATACAATATAGTTTAGTGAACCGATATCGCCATTTTTTTTTTTTTAATACCGGCATGACCGACGTAATTTTTATTTTACTGCGTCCGAAGCTCTAAAACTGTTGTCTAAATGATTATTTTCACAACACACAGGTAATTACTTTTTGTTGCAGTACTACATGAATTGATGATTATGTATTTTTCGGATTACTTGTCGTTGATCGGGTTACGTGGTATTAAATTAGTGGTTCCCAATGAGGGCGCTACCGTCCCCTTGTGAGGATTTTTAACATCGGGGGCGTTTTACTGGAAGGACATGATTTAAATTATATTCTACATTTACAACCATCGAAAATAGGCATCAGTTTTGACCGACTATAATGTCAAACAATGTAATATTATACAGTAATGTATTTTAGGTATGTAGAATGTATTTTTATTATATATTATGTAGATGAGAAATTATGTGAAAAAGAAGATTTTAAATCCATTAAGCCATATATCATTTCATTAGTAGAAAAACATCAACCTCAAAGCAGTCATTAGCCATTTTTGTATAATTATTTTATATACATAACCAAAGCCAATAGAATACATTTTTTTGTAGATATTTTATTTTATAAGTAAACATTGTCTAGTATCGGTAAATCTATTTCTATTTTTATATAAAAATCAAATAAGTTTTATTTGTTTTTTAAAAATTTCTAAGACAATAATAAACAAAAAAAAAAGTGTGTACTTAGCTCGTCGGGGTATTCTTCGCACGTCGGGTGGGATTCTCTTGACGGGTGTATTGAATTTTAAAGAAAAGATAAATAACTTCTTCAATAAAACGATTATGAACGAGAAAAGTTAATAATATAAAAATAAAAAATAAATGAGAAAAAAAAATGTTAGAAAAATGTCCAAAGATTTTTTCACATTTTCAAAATTTTCTTGCGCCAAAATCTTTCTTATATGATTTTCTATCTATGTTTAAATTTTCATATAGTTCGGATCAAAAAATGATGGTTTCCGAGTCGTTTTTGTCAAATTTTGAGTAGTTTTTTTCCAAAAAAGTAATTGAAGAATTGAGAAATTCAAAAAATGACCTCTTTAAAGTACAATCTAGAGGCAAATCCGGTTTCAAAAAGTTGATGATCGAAACTTTTGGACAAGTATTTCCATACAAAAGTTGTACACAGAAAAAAAAATTGATTTCATCAAGGTCTTAGTAATAAGTGTGAGTATAGGTTAAAAAATATTGTCGCTGAAAAAATAATAGTGATATCACGTATTTATGTTTCGAAAATATGCAGAAATGATCGATATAACTAACTAGATAAAATCTTTGTAAATACTTTTTACGTATTTATGTTTTTCCTTTCACGTTCATAAAAATTATACTCGTAACTTGTTTACAAAAATGTGTAAACGATTTTTTTTTTTTTTTTGTTCACTATAAAATATATTTTCGGGTAAATGTCAATAGAATAATAATTTATACTTTTATTCACATTATCTACGTTTAAAAAGAGAATGAGAGGTAACCTACGATGTACTCCATGTTGATTTTGCACCGCCGCCGCCGAACAAAGGTCTGAAACATAAACTAGCTTGCGTATAAATTAATATTTCCGTAGAAAATTTATATTTTTAAAGGGGTTTTTTTTTTTTTTTTTACAAAGAATAGTATTAAATGATAATTTTGAAAATGTACCTAATAATTTTTTCTTTTTTTTTTTTTTAAATCGACAAAACGATTTTTATGGAAATTAATTTCTGAAAAATGTAAAATAGTTAATTCGGAAAAGCCATTGAAAATTTCGAGAAATAACCTGTTTAAAATACCATCTAAAAGAAAATTATGATTTAAAAAATTGTTTGTCAATTCTTCTGGACAAGTATTTCTATACGATGAAGTGTGATGCAATTCAAATTAAGAATTTTCTCCGTTGTATTATTAATCTCTAGAAAATAATAGATGGTAAGCGCAGACTCAAAAATTTATTTTTCTTTTTGTAACCCTTTAGTTTCACTGTAATGTGTATGTATATACTGACGAAATGTAATAATCGATAAATTTTTAGTTCTACGCTTTCATAGGTACTCAAAAATGTTGAAAAATTGAAAATTTTTAAAAAATTAAAAGATAAATAATTCCTTTGTTCTATAAGTACATTAGTGTTCATAATATTATATTTTGAAAAAAAAATAATATAATTCTCTGAGACATAATACGTTTTCAGATCTACGTGCAGAAAAAATAAAGTGTGCGCAATGACAACTGTATAAGTACCTTCGATTTAATATATAATATTATTTGCTCATCTGTAAGTTTTAAGTTTGGCAATAGTTATATATATATTATATACAGTATGTTAATTAATTGGAAAATCAATAGTTATTACTCCTAATACAATGCAGATATTGAAGTTCCGTTTTTTTAAACATAATATGTGACTTATAACCCATATTTTACCATGGTTAAAAAAAATTCAAAATTCAAAACCACCAAAAAAAAAAATTTTTGAGTATTCAAAAATTTTTTTTGAAAAATTTCGAAAATACCCACTTTGTAGAATTACTTATAAGTTAATCAGAGAAAAAAAAATTTTGAAATCGGTTGAATTTTGAATATGAATGAGAGCATTTTATTTTTCAAAATACACACTAAATTGTTAAATTGTATGATTTTTTAAACTTTTAAATAGATAACTAATAATATGATATCAGGTAATGAAGTACACGCTACTCATTAATATTTTTGTTTATTTTTATAAATGTCCAAAATGTCCCCCATTGACTGCCCACTATACATAACTCGGTTTTGTACAATTATGATCTTTGTAATGAAATTGTGCATGTAATTTGCTGTGTTTTTTGAAAAATAAAATGCTCTCATTCATTCAAAATTCAACCGATTTCAAAATTGTTTTTTTCCCCCGAGTAACTTATAAGTACTTCTGATTTTCCAATTAATTTACATACTGTATAGGTATATATCATAAGTCACGCATATTATTATCCCCTCGGTGAACATAATAATATTGTAAATAATTTAGTTTAATGTCTAGCATAGTATAAAGCGTTGAAAAACAAAACAAAACAAAAATCAAAATCTATTTCAGGCGTGATAGTTTACATTTCATATCGCGTTTCCCGCGGATCGTCATCGCGGTCGCAGTCGGTCGCCGCGGCATACCGGATTCGCCCACGCACGCGCGACTGCAGACAGGACTGCGACTACAGCCGTACGACCGGGTGCACATGGTTTGCTCACATTCACTAAAATTACAATTCGTTTGCGCACATTTTAGATTCTGAACGAAGTGAAGAATCTAGTGTTTTTATAATGATGCTTTTTTTTCTGTGTACAACTTTTCGTATAGAAATACTTGTCCAAAAGTTTCGATCAATAACTTTTTGAAACCGGATTTACCTTTAGATGGTACTTTAAAGAGGTAATTTTTTTAATTTCTCAATTCTTCAATGTTTTTTTTTTGGAAAAAACTACCCAAAATTTGAAAAACGAATCGAAAGCCATCACTTTTTGATCCGAACTATATGAAAATTTAAACATAGATAGAAAATAATATAAGAAAGATTTTGGCGCAGGAAATTTTGAAAATGTGAAAAAAAATTTTGGACATTTTTTTTCTCATTTATTTTCTATATTATTAACTTCTTTCGTTCAGAATCGTTTTATTGAAAAAATAATTTATCGTTTCTTTAAAATTCAATACACCCATCAAGAGAATTCCACCCGTCGTGCGAAGTATGTCCGACTTTTTACAACTCGTTAGGTTAGAAATCTGTAAGTGGTAAAATAAATATATATATATATAGAGAAAAAAAACATGTTTTAGTAAAATAACGATATTTATATCGTTATTGTAGAACTAATTTTTTAATATTAATTTAAAATATGAATAATTACCATAAATTTTGGATTTCCTTTGGAATTTCATTTAGAGACGACCTTAATCCAATTTGTAGAAAAGACATGGATGCTTTTTTGATATGAACAAACGGTATTTCAAAAAATCTTTTTTTCTTAAGTTAATATGTGCGTCTTGTTTTTTTGGTATTGAACAAATTATTTTTGTAAATAAAACAATATATTGCCTGTTTTTTTATATAAGACGGATAGCGGGCGCGCGCCATCGTCCTCCACCCACGCGTGCTCGCGCGTAACAATAATTTATTTTTTTATTTTTTTTATTTATTTATTTAATTAATTAATTAATTAATTAATTAATAAAGTAACACCCTCGAAGGGTAATATGGTACAGTAAATATGTTTAAATACAATGTTAAAATTAAATACTTATATATAAAACAAACAAAAAAGAAAAAAAAGCGGACATACTTCGCACGATGGGT
>JAIPRM010010199.1:0-13984 GCA_025469315.1 Stegophylla sp. TES_Ste_2020
ATCTATGTTTAAATTTTCATAAAATTCTGATCAAAAAATTATGGTTTTCGAGTCGTTTTTGTCAAATTTTGGGTAGTTTTTTCCAAAAAAAACATTGAAGAATTGAGAAATTCAAAAAATGACTTCTTTAAAGTACAATGTAGAGGCGAATCGGGTTTCAAAAAGTTATTGGTCGAAACTTTTGGACAAGTATTTCTATACGAAAAGTTGTACACAGGAAAAATAAAAAAATAAAAAAATAAAAATAAACATCATTGTAAAAACACTAGCTTCTTCACTTCATTCAGAATCTAAAACTTAACACGAATTACAAAATAATATTATTTATGGATGGATTATTGCGTTATTAGCGTAGTTTAAAATGCAATTGTTATTATTAATCTTTGACCACGCGCGTCGTTTCCTAGAAACGTAATCACGAGCGTGGGGTAATTTCTTACCCCATATAAAAAACTATTGGTTATTTTTAACACAATTTACAAAGAAATATTAGATGTGAACATTTATGTATTTTATTTTAATCATCATAATTAATTATTATTATTTTATAATTAAAAATCTATAAAACATTCCGGACATGTGTTTCTATTATATAATCGAGTTGAATTTATCTCTATTTTTTTTCTTTTTTTTTTTTTTTGCTATATAACCACTTTTTGGGGATTGGTATAACTTTTCCAAAAACTTTATTGATATAAAATCTGGTTAATAGTTTTTAAAAAAACCTTAAAAACGGTAAAATAATGCAATTATTTAAATTTTGATAAAATATATTTTAGTTATTAACTCTCAATTTCAAAAAAAAAAATATAATAATAAGATATTGTTTTAATTATATTAACGTTTTTACCACTTATCAAAAATGTGATATACGATTTGAATACATTTTTAAAACATTAGAACATAAAATAAAATGAGCACCTAAACTGTACTACCGTATAAAAAATGTTACTCTTGAAATTAGCTTAGCTTACCGCCAAAATGAGTCCTTCACCAATATATTAATTCCCCATAATACTACAAGAGTGCATAATTTACAATTTTTTTATTAAGTTTTTATTTTTAATTTTTTATACCCAATTCCTTTTTTATACGCATAATATTATAGCGCATACGTATTTCCTAGTTTTCGAGCGCCATAACTGCGTCTCGAGCCCTGGACAAAAATATAACACATGCAATATACCGTTTTTCTATTGATTACGAATGAAATAGTGTATTAATAATAAATAATTGTAAACAAAATAATTATTAGTCCGACACTTACCTATGGATGTGAAGCTTGGACTACCACCAGCACAACCGAAAGAAGACTTAGGACCTTTGAAAACAGAATTTGGAGGACAATATGTGGACCAATTTATGGTAGCGTCAATTGAACTTGGAGAAGTACAAATACAACAAGGAACTACAAGACGAATTGGGAATTGCGTCAGTTATCAGCTTTATAAGAAGGGCAAAGGATCCAATGGTTAGGACACGTGATGCGGAGAAACGAGAATGATATAAGTTGATCAATCCTAGATTGGAAACCAATGGGAAAGAGACCACGAGAAAGACCCAGGAAAAGGTGGTCGGATGTTGTGGAAGTAGACCTTGAAAGATTGGGATAAGTACAAGAATAGAGGGAAGTAGTACAGAATCGTAAAAAATGGAGAGATATTGTGATGGCGGCCTTTGGCCTCTTAGAGAGTACTAAGTGCCAGAGGAAGAAGAAGAAGAAGAAGGAACAAATTAATAATTAAACGAGTGTTGTATAATTATTTTTGGCCGCCACTTCACCGTCGTCGTCCGTTTACGGGAGTGTTTACTTCGTCAAAGGTAATAAATAATTATTATTATTATTAATACCATGACGACGTCGTGAACGGCAAAAGTGTCGAATTCAACCGGCATCCGGTCCCAAGAACAACCCCCGTGACGAATATCATGCCCAAAAATTGTTGCGGCGTAAATAATTAGGCCCTTGAGCTAAACCGTTCGTCGCCGTCGCCAGTACGAAACGAATGCATAAAATATATATATATATTGTGCATTATAAACACGAGCGCGTTTAGAACAGTCGAAACTTATACTACTTATATTATAATATACTTACGACAAAGTTTGGAGCGACTCGTCATGTGTAAAGTCTTCTCTTCGGTATACAGTGCGAATTAATTTCAATGAGTGCGCGTGTCAAAACGGAATTTCGCGCCGGTCTTTTGAACTTAAGTTTTGAGTTTTCCGTAGTTTTAAAGGTGAACGACGGCGAAAGTTTCCAGCTTTCTCTCTGTAACGTATATTAAAATACTAAATTAAACCTGTTTCTCGTTCAGACGCCGCACCGAATAATAATATGTAAATGTGTTGCGATTGTGACCCGACGAGACGAGAGGTCTGGAGTAAATAATCGTTTTTTTTTTTTTTTTTTTTTTTTTTTTTTATACCATTTAGACGACCGGTGCCATCGACTTAGACAATATCGTTGTCTGTGATTCGCTTCTAAAAACGAATCCAAACGATTGATTCTGTTTCTGATATTTCTAATATTGATATAACTATCAAAGATCTACACTATACAATAAATACTGAAATTTATCTAGATAAATAATAGCGTCACTCGATATTTTTATTTAATTATATTGATTCATAGCTTAAAAAATAAATACTATACCGACATTGTATTAAAAATAGCTAAATAAATGATTAGAGAAATATTATCTGCAAAACTACATTCTTCTGGACTACTGTGAAAAAGTATATGTCCTCATAACATGATGTATAACGAACGATATAATACTACACTTAACATGTAATAATTTTCAAACCTTAGAATCGTTTTATTCTAGACATTATTTGTTATCAGTTTTATTATTTCTCTAAAATCCGACATTCCCACCAAGTATCTCACCCGAAGAACGGAGAAAACTCGACATGGTCTGCTTATTATTTTTATTTAATCAGAATTGTATTGACTTTTGATTTCGAAACCAGTAAATAAAACATATTTTGAATTTTTCGCTATATTTGATTATGTAAAACAGGATGATTTTTTTTTTTTTTTTCAAACAATTGTTTATGTTAATAAATTGTTAGTCTTAGTTCTTACTGCTGGACAATAATTGCCAGTGTGTGTGTGTGTGTGTGTGTTTGTTTTTTTCTATAATAAGAACTTTAAATTTCAAAACACGACGCGATTGATGGTTCTCACTAAATACGAAATAACGAAATGATCAGATGTTATTTTTTTTATTTAATTATATATTATATATATATATATATATATATATATAATTATATATATTATATAACGGACGTAAAACTGACAATAATATTATTATCGTTGTGTGCGATTCTCTGAGTTCGGTTGCCGAACGAGACTATTTATGTCGCGGGTATAATGCGAAAAAGAGTTTTGTAAAAAAAATAATAATAATAATAATAATAAAATAAAAATGATACTTCATTTTAAAACCACTAGATTCAGTCGTTCCACTCAGAATTTATAATTCGAGTGCCGTCGTTTCGAACAAAATATAATAATGTATTTTTTTTTTTTTTTTTTTTTGCCAGAAAATTATATATAACATTATTACAACAGTATTCGCGTAAAACTACACTAAAAAGCTTTTAAACAAATCACGAAGATAAAAAATATATATGAAAAAAAAAACGTGTTCGTAAAATTGTATTTTTATTAGTGTTTTAAATTTGCGCATAAAAAATGAATGCGTGCATTATAATATAGAGTTAAATATGAGATTGTATTATAGCGTTTGACAAAAAAAAACCACTCCGTACGTGTTATTATTGTTATTGCGAAAAAATAAAAGGAAAACGTGTCATATCATTTGTACTACTCGACGTACCTCGAGTACGCGTTTTTATAATAATTCGTTATGAAAAAAAAAAAAAAAAAAAAACGCTCGCGACTCTGAACAAATTACACGTCATACCATCGAGTGCACTCGAATTAGCTTCTGTTCGCGTTTTTCTTTTCGTGGCGCACTCGTGTATTCATAACGCACTATCCGCGATGACATTGCAATATCCGAATGAATATTATTAATAACAAAATAATTGTATTTTTTCAATGCGCATCTCTAAACGAGTACTGAAATTTTACACACCAATGATTACTGTTTATACTCATTCTGACTGTTCTATTTTACTACCGAGTATCCAATTCGAGGAGAAGGATGGCCCCACTGCGATGAGTTCCCCCTCTTGTAGCGCCGCGTTCGACGCAGAAAAAAAAAAATGGAAGAGGGTAATGGAATCCCTTTTCTGAGGTTTATAATTACAGCGTTATAATTATACGCGTTATAGCCTATCGGTACTGCATCTCTGTAGGATATGACTCAATTATAAATATTAGATACGTTTTAAGTAAACCACTTTGGATAATAATTTCTGGATCCACCCCTGTACTGGCCGTGAACGCGACTTAGGGGTTGTTATAGAATAGTGTCACCGTTACTATCGAATGCAATTCGAAATATTTCACTTGACGTTTATAATTTCAATCCTTATTGAAATATCTCGATGAAATTATGAAATTAATTTTTATACTTAGATGATATTATTAGTGAAGACGTTGATAAGTAAAAGTTTATTTATTTTTTTTTTTTTTGTTCATGAGATTACTTACATTATTAAAATAGGTCTACTTATGATTTACATTTTCGTTGAAATTGGTTTGAGGCAACTTTTAATAATTATAACAGTTTTAAATTTCAAAATATGGCAAAATTGTTGGAAACTAAATAGTTCTAAATATGTTCATTGTTCTCCTAATATAGGCATAACTATAGACAATACAACCTTTTTAAAATTTTGGACTGTCACGTAAATAAAATATATTTCATAAACAAAATTATTGTATAAAATCATTAAACTTAATTAAATTTTTATGAATTAATATTAAAATATTCAATTGTAAAACATAAATATATATATATATATACATACAAAATTGTATTTATGTATTTTATTATAAACCTATACACATTTTTCCCGTTTAAAAAACATTAATTTGGACAATCATCGTCGTTTAGAATTTTAAAATACAATATAATATTCTGATATTCAATGTAAAATGTTTATAGACAAATACAATACATTTATTATTATACTTATGTTCAATAATGTAAACGAAATTATAGTCTCTATTAAATAGAATATTTTCGAATTGTAATTTTTTTATAAAATTTCGATTATACTTCTTTAAGACATAAAGCAAGTTATAATGTCTATAAATTCAATCTGTATTAATAGTTTTTTCGTTCCTTTTTAATTTTTTTTTTTTTTTTTGCTTTCACAAGAGCCGATTAATTGTCCTATATACAAACACTTGTATAATTATTTTTATTGTATTTTTTCCCCTACAATGCGTAATTACTTATTAATTTGTACGAAATAAAATTATTGTTATTATTATCATTTTATTTCTTTAATTTAATTAATTAACTTAACGGTAATGTATTTATTTTCCATTCAAAATTATATAATAAAATATATATTTATATTCAGTGTTTTTTTTTTTTTTTTTTCATAGATTAATATTATAGATTTTCATGCACATAATATTTTACCAATTCCAAGTCATATGACTTCTCTTTTTCAGTTACTGATTAATTATTTATTTAATTTTATTACAGAATTTAAATGCACGTTATATTATTATAATTATTATTATGTTGTTTTATCGAGTTTTATATTTAGTACAATATTATTGTACATAATATTTGTTATACGCATAATAATACGTAATACGTAATATATTAGCAACGACGCCGTTTACACCCCGTCTCTACCCCCTACTCGTGCACGGCAAGCTCGGCTTATTGGGGTAGGAAAATTTATCGTTATACATTATTAACACGCGTCGGCATTTCGTCGTCGTCGGTGTTAATCCGATAATAATAAATTAATTTTATTACATCATTCGAACGCTGCGATTGCGTATGGCATTCCCCATAGTATTCGCCCCGTCGTCGTCGGACGCTTTGTGCTCGCGATTTAGGCACGACGCCGACGGTTTGTCAACACCACGATTTGAATACGAATTGAAATAACGATATGTTTCGCGTCTGTTCGTTAAAACGCAATTATAATAATAATAATAATAATAATAGTGTCGCGGAAAGTTTGACAACAGCGGCTCCCGACCCCCCGCCCCTCCCCCCCCCGGTCGTATTAAATGTTTATGAAACGCAGACGACGTTGTATAACAACGTCATAAACCCAACTCGGGGGGAGGGGGGAGTCGTGTGGCATTTGCATATTGCGTTCCGTGGCGAAATCTCAGAACGTTTACAACAGGCGAGAAAATGAACACTGTATATATTATTATTGGCGTCGCCAGAGGGTATCGAAAGAAGTGGATCGAATCGATTTGCAAAGATTTTTGATTCTGAATGAAGTGAAAGTTTTTTTTACGATGATGTTTATTTATTTTTGATTTTTTTTCTGTGAACGCTTTTTCGTATGGATCTATACTTGTCCAAAAGTCTCGATTAGTAACTTTTGAAACCCTTCACTTTTCGAATTGAACGAGTAAAATAATACAATTTTTATGAAACATTTATAAATCAAATTATTATTAACACGTATACTAACTTACTGGATCCAATTATATAATTCAAATACCTTTTATCTAAAAAAAAAAAAAAACTCAACTCTGTTGAAAATCTTTTCTTTTTTTTTAATTAAAATACGGCATAATTTCACTATTGAAGTATTCTTTTGCTTCAGCAGATTTATTTTTGAATATAAAGAAACTATTGTTCTGCCATCCCTTAGAAAATTCAAAAATTTAGAAAACAATTATTATCACTTTAATGTACTTTAAACGGTACTTGCAGTAATTTCGAGAGGTAATTTTTGGAAATTTTCAAAGTTTTCTCTAGGTTTGGGAAAAACTACCCCAAATTTGATAAAAAAAAAAAAAACTCGAACATTATGTTTTTTTTTTTTTTTAATCCAAACTTTATAGAAATGTAAATATAGATAGACATAAATATGAGAAATGTTTTGGCGAAAGAAAATTTCTAACACTTTTTTATTTTTTTGGTTTTCTCATTTAACAACGAAACATAACACTGACCAAGTAAAAATATTTTTTTCTTCTTATTTTTTTTTTTTTCGTATTAAAAAACTTTATGATTTTTAAGTAAAATCGTCTTGAATCTTGAACTGAAGCTCAGCGTCGTCTTGTCGAAGAAATTATTTATGTTTTCTTTTTAAATTCAATACACGCCCTCTTCCCCCCCACCACCACCACCACCAAGAGTATTTCACTCGAGGGGTATAAAGAACACTCAATGTTCTGAGTACGACGTCGTTTTCGTTTAATTTTGCGCGCGAGTATAATCGATGATTCGCAACCGGAAAATCTTCGCGAGACATCTTGCGTATTATTATTATTATTATATGCGTTATAATAATTATTATTATAATGAGCTCGGAGCCGGGGAGTCGAATTCCCTGATCACTGACACCGGCGGCCGTAGTGCATGGGCGACGTGTACCTACATATTATATAAATTATATAAAACGAGTCGAACGCATACGTTGGAATAGAATTTCCGTAATCGAATACGGTACGTGGCCAATTTATAATATTTATTTATAGCCGTGGGACCGGCAAAAAGTCACGGGACGTTCTCGCCGCCGACGCGTTATTTTTTCGAGATATTATGCAACGGTAATTTTACACGTCGAGTTTTAAACATCGCGATTTCATAATAATATAATCCTTCTTTACCACGAACGTAGACTGGAGACTTGTGTTTGGTGGGTATGGAGCACGGTCGGATCCAACTTGAAATTTATTCGCGTTTTATTTATTTATTACAATAATTTTTTTTTTTTTCTGTTTTTTTCAACTATTCGTATGAAAGTACTTGTCCAAAAATTTCGATCAGTAACTTTTTGAAACCGGATTTGCCTCTAGATTGTACTTGGTACGAGGTCATTTTTTTGAATTTCTCAATTCTTCAATTTTTTTTTTTTTTTTTTAGAAAAACTACCCAAAATTTGACAAAAACAAACCATCAGTTTTCGATCCGAACTATATGAAAATTTAAACATGGAAAATAATATAAGAAAGATTTTGGCACAAGAAAATTTTGAAAAGGCGAAAAAAAAATTTGGACATTTTTCTAACATTTTTTTTTCTCATTTATTTTTTAAATTAGCAACTTTCTTCGTTCAGAATCGTTTTGTTGAACAAATGATTTATCGTTTCATTAAAATTCAATACACCCGTCAAAAAAGAATCCCACCCGACGTGTGAAGAACACACTATTATTTTTGGTGGGGAGCAATGTTATATTTTAAGATTTTTCGTTATTACAGTTGTATTATCGTTTTGTTCTTTAAAACGCGTCATATACGAAAATATTACGGCTAAAGTACTGAAATCACATCGTTTTAAAAATTTTTATCTCATTATTTTACCTAACTTGAACAACTTATTTTTACTCGTTTATATAGAACACTAATATTTATTAAAATATGCAATATAAAATAGAACTGCAATATAATATTCCAGTAGTACTAAGAAGGAGGCATAGGTATTTGATATAAACGTACGAGAGGAATTTAATGACATAATTTTCAAAAAACAGGGTTGAAAATATTCACTGTAATACGTATATATATATATATATAATATATATGGTAAATATTGAATTCTTCCTTCGATTACCACTAATAACCCCTACACAATATGAATTCCGTAGAACGAATTCAATGAGTTCGATGCCACGGCTTCCGTTAAAACCGACCCCTAATGTTATTAAAAAATAAACATCTTTTTCGATCCGTAAAAACGTTTGTTTAATTCGTCAATCCAAATAAAAACATGTCTCTTCGAGACGTCATTATTTTTGTTCAGATTGAGAATATTATGCGGAAAACTTTTAAAATATTTTATTCGAAACCATTGAATACTAAAACCTACTTCAACTAAATTGAATATTAAAACCAAAATTAATTTATGATTGTTCGTGACATCAAATCATTAAAGTTTGTATAGTATATTTTGTGTGTCGGAAATTGGAGATCTATGAAATATTTTTAAACATCATTGAAAACTATACATACTCAAATATTATCATAATGACAGTTCAGGAAGATAACACAAATGCCGAAAAAAGATTTAAAAAATGGCCGATATAAATTTGAAAAAAAAAAATAGTAATCGATCTTGTGTATTATGCATATTAAACATAAATATTTCATTTTAATTCCCGATTTATTGTTTGTTTTTAATTATCTGCCCTTGTCTATCGACATCAAGGTTCGATTTTATTTATAAACGATATCATATAAATGTCAATTCATCACGAATACGTTTAATTTATAATTATTTTATAATGATACCATGTACGACATAACACCATAAACGCATATACACATTCGAGTCTGTATTTAAAATTATTAGTAAAATTTTGATTTACCTGCCGATAATATTGTGATACGTTTTTATTTCATAATAATTATGTTGACATGGCGATTAACGATAAACCTACACTCGAGTTATGTTTTCGCCGAGCTCCGCTGACTTTTAATAATGTTCAAAGAAAAGATTTAAATAAATTAAAACAACAAACTGGGTTTTTCAAACCCCACAAAACAAGCGTTCCGATAACAATAACAATATTCGAAAACGTCTTCGCGTCTACGGGAAATCCCCCTACCCCTACGATCGCGTATCGTTCCCATCGATCATCGCTGTTTGGCATCCTCTCCCACCGAGTTGAGGTGATCTTTTCCGTGGTACAGTGGCTTCTGACCGCCGCCACGCTTCGTCTCTGAGAGACGTGTAATCCGTTATAATTAACAAAGTTCCGATCAAAAGCGATTGCCGGCGGCGGCGGCGGGTACGTTACCATTACCCGGTTCGCGGTATAAACACCGTGAAGGTGGCACAACGTACGGATAAACACTATACGTAGATTAGATTTCGTATCCGGACCACGTGTTAAGAATTCAAACTTTCACTAGAAAATACTCAAAATTAAAAAAAAAAAGAAAAAAAAAACGAAATATTTTCAAAATAATATTTTTATCCCAAAAGTTGTCAAATTTTACAGTGATCTCGGTATTTAACTCTTGTTGTTAAGAGGTGACAATTTGGAGTTTCTAGTACGGTTAGTTTTAGAGTTACATTATTAAATCGATTTAATAATATTACATTCTGATCGCTATAAATATCAACATTTTCCTTGCACTTACCCTTGCAACCGCGACAACTATGACAACTTTGATAACTTTTTGACCATTATAACGGGGTGACCATGACAAACGTGATAACTGTGGTAACTATGGCAACAATGTAGTACCTCATTATTGTTACGTAGTTATTGATAATAACTGACTCTGCTCAGACTCGTTTTATTGAAGAAATGATATATTATTTTATCATTTATCGTACACCCACCAAGAATATCCCACCCAAAAGCGAAGTATATCCGTCTGTATTTTTTCATTCGTATAAAAATGATTTTCTAAAATTTTTGACCAGGAACTTTTTGAATCAGAATTTGTCTCTAGCAAAATACTTTTAGTAAGTCATTTTCCTGAATTCCCTATGGGTTTTCCAAAATTCGGGAATAACTACCCAAAATTTGAATAAAACTCCTTTAAATTTTTTTTTTAGTTGAAACTTCATGAAAATGTAAACATATAGATAAACAATAATATTAAAAATATTTTGGTGCAAGAAAATTTTTATTATGTGAATAGAAATTCTTATTAAACAGCTTTTTTTCCTTTTCTCGGTTGATAATGGAATATGAAATTGGCCAAATGAATACACACACACACACACACACACACACACACACACACACACACACACATTTTAACAACAAACTTTATAATCTCAAAATCGTATTATGTAAAAAAAAATGATATTCATTTCTTTATGATTTAAAAACATCCACCGAGATCATTCCACCAGATGAGAATACCCATAGTGAAAATTTTTTTATTTTTTATTTTTTAACGTTCGCCACAGTAGTAGCAAGGCTATGAGGACTAATGATTGATGTTGGATGTTATCAAAATCTTCAACCGAAAAGCATTACCCCCACCACGACCCGATTCGAAACGTCGTCGTCAAATCGTCCGTTACACATTTGTACACACACACACACACACACACACAATTAGTTTTACAATTTTGACTTTTTCGATTACCCCCCTCCCCCCTTTAGTGTGGAAAACGCGCACACGTACAATAGCACACTCCGCCGCCACGTCGTCATCATATACACATAGCCATTAGCCGCCCCTACAATACCAACGCGACGCATACAATGTAAATAATTATATCGATTTTTCATTCGCTTCGGGTTTCGTGCAGCCACTGTTTACAGTCATCAATTAGAACGGTTCGTTCGCGACGATCGCATCACTATACAGTTCACGTAATATTAATAATATATGTATTACATTATAATATTATATAGGTATACTATTATTTACACATTTCATGAACGGTTGACGGCGGCGGTGTTAATTATTATTTCAAACGTTTACCGCGTTAAATTTGATTAGGTGATTTTTTTTTGTGCTTTTTGTTTTTTGTTTTCCAATCATTGAGACGTTGTGTTTTCGCTATTACACACGTCATCGGCGTTGGAACGATTTTGCCGCCGGGAAAATCATCATTGTGTGTGCGCGCGCATGACGTGTTCGATCAAAGAATAAAAAAATGTAAAAAAAAAAAGAATAAACGTATTGTTTCGTCTAAAAGACTAGTCCATTAAATCGAAACGTTTCATAGCGGTTGATAAAAAAAAAAATAAAATAAATAATAGTAATAATAATGATAATAAAAAAAAAAAAAAAAAAAGCTTTTAAAGGAAAACTTTTACAAACAACGAGAAGCTTTTAACAGCGGTTATAATTGTTAGGTTATTCACGGAGCGGGGCCGAATAGACGGAGTTTTTCAGTGTTGTTATTTAAAAGTATAATCTGCCACAACAATTAAAAACGAAATATGAATAATAATAATAATAATAATGTACAATACTTAAAATTGCGAAACTTCGCTCGCGAGAAACAACACGGGGCCGGCCGTGGCGCGGAGAGTGTATCTTTCATTAGGGGATTTAAAATTAGAAAAAAGTGAGTGAGAGAGAGAAACGTTTCGACCGCTCACTCGTTTGTGTCGAGTGCACGTTTATATTGATCTGATGCATACGTATATGCGATATACAAGGCTGTGAATTTCATGCACTAAAAACATGTAAAACAAGCTTTAAAATATACACTAAAAATTCAAAAATATGCACAAAAAATCCAAAATATGAAATAAATTTCGAAATGGGCGATTTGAAAAAAAAATTATACACACATATTATACTGAAAGAAAATTTTTTTTATTTTTATAAATATTGTAACTGTAAAATGACTTTAAAAAATGGACTAATAAAAAAATCGAAAAAAGTGCTTCAATTTTTTATTGTTCTTCGTCAACTAAAAAAAAAATATACTCATAGATTACCAACATTGATTAGTTAGCATGTGCCCGCTATTATTACCACCGCTATAAAATTACAACGGTAAAATTGTATTGTCCAAATTCAAGAAATTTAAAAAAAACGAGAAAAACTTATTGATAAAAGCAGAAAAAAGCAATAACACTATAGTAACTAGCAAAATCATGCATTTATATGCCTTTACCGATTAAATATGCGAAATAAGATTTCGTATTTCAATAATAAATAACACAAAACAAATTTTGTTCGAATCCATTTTCTTATACGATGTACCAAAAAAAAAAAAACACGCGAAAACATTAAATTCACAGCTCTGGTGGTGATATGTATACATATATATATATATATTTATTGACCTATCGAATATGTTGATTTAGAACACGTTTTGAAAAAAACTGATATCATAAAAAACAAATTTAAAAGCAAAAAAGCTGCCAAAAATACCGCAAAAAAAAAAAAGCAATTATAACGAAAAATAAAATCTGAAAATGCGTAAATAAAATTCCGTGCATTCCAGGTGGACAGAAATAATAGAATCAATTACCTACGAAATCCGAATTATTCTAAAATATACTAACGATTATTGAAATTAGCTATGAAATCCCAAAAATTCCAAAAAAAAAAAAGAAAATCACCCCCTCGTCATAATATCTCGGGTTTTCACTCGGGGGTTAGTGAAAATAATTTCCGCCGAAAACGTTCGTGCGTGGCGATTATATACTCATATACAGTAATATTATTTCATATTACAATAACGCGCGCACGTGCGCCTGCCGTAAACGTTTGACGTCCGACCGAATTAGTCGGCTGCGGGAGGGGGGGGAAGCGAAAAAGTTTAATAATTCGTCCTCCCCTCCACACTCTTCACCCGTCAACACGCCCCTTCTCCAACTCGAGAATCGGGCGGTCCATCGTCCGCGCCGTCACGGATCCGAAATGATTAAAATCAAAAAGTTTTAATGAATTTGTGTGTTAGTGGAAAACCGGTAAGGGGGGCGGACGGACGGGGTTGGTAGCGGGGGGGGGAGGAGGAGAAGGAGGAAAGAAAAAAAAACAAAAGCCGCGTTACCACTAATAATTGATACCCGGAGTAGCGGCCGACCGACGGTAGTTGCATTTGACAACTTTTAATCTCAGGTTTCAGCCGCGTAACGCGATATAGTATCGCGATATAGACCCGCGGCACGCCAACACCCCACTCGACGGTTACATAATAATAATATTACGTGTTAGGTCCGTTTTTTAGATTCTGAACGAAGTGAAGAAGCTAGTGTTTTTACAATGATGTTTATTTTTTATTTTTCTGTGTACAACTCCTCGTATGGAAATACTTGTCCAAAAAATTCGATCAATAACTTTTTGAAACCGGATTTGTCTCTAGATTATACTTTAAAGAGGTCATTTTTTGAATTTCTCAATTCTTCAATTTTTTTTTTTTTTTTTTTTTTTTTTGGGGAAAAAAATAACCAAAATTTTACAAAAA
>JAIPRM010010200.1:0-13984 GCA_025469315.1 Stegophylla sp. TES_Ste_2020
TTTTTTTTTTTTTTTTTTTTATATTATTAACTTCCTTCGTTCAGAATCGTTTTACTGAAGAAATGATTTATCGTTTCTTTAAAATATAATACGCCCGTCAAGAGAATACCACCCGTCGTGCGAAGTAAACTCATCGTGCGAAGTACACCCATCGTGCGAAGTATGTCCGCTTTTTATATTTATTATTATATTGTTAAATTTTGAATTACACTATTTTTACCTGTTATCTGTTTATATTGTTAAATTTTGAATTACAGTTATTCTACCTGTTATTTGATTATATTTTTATGTTGTTAAATTTTGAATTACAATTATTATACCTGTTTTCTGATTAAATTTATTTAGCGTGTTGGTACCAGAATAGTTTTATCAAAATGACAAATCAATACTTAAATATGTGTGTGACTTTTAGAAATTTGTATGTCTGTTATTTAAGCAATCTACAAATAGGTAAACTTCCATTGTTTGGTGTGCATTTTTGTAAATCGAATAATCAATTGAAGTTTTAATTGAGGTTTAATAGAGGTTTTTATAGCCTATAAGCGTTACCCAGGAAACACCACGAGAAGGTTGGCTGTATAGTTTCCCAAAAATATTTTGTCTGGCCAACTATACAAACTGTTTGTTTTTAATTTTTTTTGTATTATTTTAAGCATAATAGCTACTAATAAAATTACTTATAAAGTTAGTTTTGTCTTATATCTATTATTTAAACTATTATATTATGTAAGATATTATGTAATGTTAGACAGGTAAAAATTTATGACACGCATTTTTTTATAAATTCTTACCGTGATGATTGATTTTGATGTTTGGATTTTCCAAAGATCAAAAATAATTTGGTTGAAAGCAGCAGGTAAAAAGTATAAATATTTGGGACTCAGTTTACCGGGTAGATTAAAATCAGTGGGACTCAATTTACCGGTCGATAAATTTGATTTGATGACTCGGCGGGACTCAATTTACCTAGTCCCATATAGAACAACCCATCGTATGAAGTACACATTTTTTAATAATTATTTTTGCTACTATTGATATTATTATAATGAGTTTTTTTTGAATTTTAAAGAAACGATAAATCATTTCTTCAATAAAACGATTCTGAACGGAGCCTTAACTATTATACACAATGATAATTACCAGTTTTGAAGAACTGAACTTATATTTTGAATTATAAATTATTTTGTTACCCACAACATTTACCAAAAGCGCAAATTTATTTTCATATATTCACATACAACTAATGAATACTCTATAAATAATTTCAAACTTCAATAAAATATAAATATCATAATAAAATTAAAAATAGGTTCTCACCGCAGGTTCTCAATTTATTTACAAACGCAGGTTCACCGCGTTTGTACCGCATTTCGGTACATCAATCAAATTCTATTTGCCATCCCTGGCCTGACATTTTACGTTGTAAAGAAAAATAGCTACCTAAATTTTTGAGTTTAAGTGAATTAAATTAAATAGCAATGTGTAATTACTTTATTAAAAATTATTTTCATTTTGGCTTTCTCAAGTTTGATTTCATTTACACGGACGCTAGTCCCATGAAAAGTAATTTATATTACATAAATAAAAAGCTGGATACAGTTAGGCGCAACTTCAGACATATCGAGGGGGGGGGGATTTATTTGTGATATACTCAGGACTAGTAAGTTCACGCACTAAAATGTAGCAAAATATGCATTAAAACGTGTACTAAAAATTGAACTTTTTGATTCGTTTTTGGCATTTTTTGATCAGTTTAAAATTTTTTTTCGATCTTGTCTGATTTCATCATTGATCATTGATATAAATAATACATTTGTAAAAATTTAATCTCAAGGGAGGGGCCATCCACTTATCGCCCCCCCTCTTTATAACGGTCACTGGTCGGCCGTTTATTTTTCGGCTGAATACGGACAGTTGAAATATTTGTCGGCTAAAATACGGTCGACTGAAAAACTGTTTGCGCTTATAATAATATTATCGGCTAAAATACAGCCCCTCTATAATATTTTAATTATTAAATATGTTTATATGTAAAATGTTTATGTTTATTTATATTATGTTAGTATATTATTAAAAAATTAATAATATAATATTTATAAAATGTATGAATTTGAAAAGAAATGTAGGTTACCTATTAAATTAGTAGATGAATTCCATTTGATCCAATTGATAAAAACACCAAAAGCATACAATTATTTAAAATAATATTTAATTATACTAAACCAATTCGAAATACCATAATTAAAAACGAGTAATTTATAATTTACATCAAAGGTTATTGTCAGGTAACCAGGCTATGTCGGTTAATAGTTTAAAGTCACGCAAATGTTACATTAATTAACCAGAAGTCGGTATTTAAAACACAAGGTATTTTTAAATTGACAAAAGTGCATAGTTTACGCGTGTCTCTTTGGTCTTTAAATTTAGTTCTTAGCTGCAATCTATGAGTAATATAAAACGCATTGATGCACTATTTCGTGTAAATTATAAACAATACAGTGTCAAGTAGTTTTAAGAAAATCAGAAATTATTCTCAGTGAACTACGTAGAACAGTGTTTTATAGAGATATTTAATCAAGTGTGAACATATATATCAAATCTACAAAATTAATATATTTTATTATTGAAATCTTCATTAGGATCGAGTATGTATTAATTGTAATTTATCAAATACTATGACGACATAAATAATATAAACAAGTTTTTGATAAAATAATAAATAAAAACGCGCATTCTTCGTATCAGGGTTTATACTCGTGGTGGACACGTAATGACATATTTATTTTTTGTTGGTGTATTATTTAATTATTGATAAAAAAATCCATGTCAATTCATCTCTTCGTGTAAATAATCAATTTTTTCATTGCTGATATTTAAATTTTAAATTCAGAACTAAGTGAAAAAAAATAGTGTTTTACAATGATGTCAATTTTTTTTCTCTGTACAACTTTTCGTATGGAAATACTTGTCCAAAAGTTTCGATCGATAACTTTTTGAAACCGGATTCGCCTCTAGATTGTACTTTAGAGAGGTCATTTTTTGAATTTCTCAATTCTTCAATTTTTATTTTTGGAAAAAACTACCCAAAATTTGACAAAAAAGACTCGGAAACCAAACATTCTTTGATCCAAACTTTATGAAAGTTTAAATATAGATAGACATTAATATGAAAAACATTCTGGCGCAAGAAAATTTTGAAAATGTGAAAAAAATTTTGGACATTTTTCTAAATTTTTTTTCTCATTTAATTTTTTAGATTCTGAGCGATAGCAAAGAACGTATTATTTTATAAATATGTGTGTGTTTTTTTTTTTGTACGTATGGAAACACTTTTTCTAGTAATATATTCAGCATAGAAAACTACAAAAGATGATGAAAAAACATTACCTATCAACCTCTCGACTGTGTTAATACTGTTAATAAGATAAATATACCTAATAAAATAGGTAATTTTATCGTACTTTTTCCGGTTTTTTTCAATCAAACTCCTGTAAAATGTTTAATTAGTTCTCCGAAAGAAATTTTTTTGCACCAAAATATTTGCAATGAAATTCTCCATCTAGGCACCCAGTTTCAAAAAAATCGGTCAGGCTAATTTTTTTTATGTACGTTTAAGTGATTTTTTAAGTCAATTTACGTATATGTTAGTAAGATCATAAGATCATATAAAATTTTAAAGCCTTAATATAAAAAATCAAAAATTGTATTACATAATAACTAACAAAAAATGAGAAATTTCCGAATTTTTCAAAATGCTATACTTAACTCAAAATTGATCAAATCTTTTTGAACTAGTTATGAAACCGATTTTAGTAGTTGGTGAAAGTTTCAAGTCCTTAGCGGCACTTTTTTAGACGTTATGTCAAAAAGTAATTTTCAATTTTACGGAAAGTCCGGTAAGCATGGTTTGCCGTTTTTAAAAATATTTTGATATTTTGACAGTCTATTCGCGTTTTTGGAAAAAGTATTGAGAAATTTGAAAAATGAGTTCTCAAAAGTACCATTTGGGTATCCATTTGTATCTACACAGTTAGTGATCGAATTTCTGAACAAGTATTTCTAAACGAAAATATTATGTTCACAGAAAAAAAATAAAAAATAAAAAATTGTAAAAATGATGTTTATTTTTTTTTATTTTTTTTCTGTGTACCACTTTTCGTATGGAAATACTTGTCCAAAAATTTCAATCAATAACTTTTTGAAACCGGATTTGCTTTTAGATTGTATTTTAGAAAGGTCATTTTTTGAATTTCTCAATTCTTCAATTATTTTTTTTGCAAAAAAACTTCCCAAAATTTGATCCGAATTATATGAAAATTTAAACATAGATAGAAAATCATATAAGAAAGATTTTGGTGCAAGAATATTTGGAATATTTGAAAAAAAAATTTTAGACATTTTTCTAACTTTTTTTTTTCTCATTTATTTTTTATATTATTAACTTTCTTCGTTCAGAATCGTTTTATTGAAGAAATGATTTATCGTTTCTTTAAAATTCAATACACCCGTCAAGAGAATCCCACCCGTCATGCGAAGAACACCCATCGTGAGAAGAATGTCCGGCTTAAAAAGTGTTCACAGAAAAAGAAGAAAAAATAAAAAATAAATAAATAAACATCATTGTAAAATCATAAGCTTCTTCACTCCGTTCTTAATCTAAAATCCTTATTTAACTTTTTAGCATACCACCATTTTGCGGACAAATTTTTTTTTTTTTTTTGATAAAGAATGAGGAATTTCTTTTTGCATATTAAAATCTCAGATTTTTTCATTACATAACATATGGTTTACATTGAAGATGAAAAAGGCATTTTCATAATTTCAGATTAATAATTATAACAACAATACAGGTAATAAGTTTTGTAATATAAAAATTAAAATATAGTAAAGTTAAGTTAATTATAGACAAGAAAGCCGGACATATTTTGTATCACGTATATTCTTAGCTCTTCGGGTCAGATACTATTGGTGAATGTGTTGAAAATAACGAATATTATTGTTCATTATATTATTAACTTCTTTCGTTCAGAATCGTCTTGTTGAAGAAATGATTTATCGTTTCTTTAAAATTATACACACCCTTCAAAAGTATCTGACCCGAAGAGCGAAGGCTATCAATGGTGTGAAGTATGTCTGGCTCACTTGTCTATACTTTACTTTACTTTATTTTACTTTTTTATAATATTAAATTTGATATCACCAATTTTAACAAAAATATAAATATGAGTGAGTCATCTACATATAATATTATTAAGTTCTGCATAACACCTTTGAACTTAAAACATTTAATTGAAAATATTATGCAATAATAACGTAAAAAAAATTTGTCCTCTTTTTATGTCTATAATAATTATGATAAATGAATGATCTTGTTAGAAACATACATTGATTTGATTCTAGATTCTGAATGAAATAAAAAATGTAGTGTCTTACAATAATGTTAATTTTTCTTTTTCTTTTTTTATATGATCACTTTTTCGTGTAGAAATGCTTGTCTAAAAGTTTTGACCTCCAAATTTTTGATTCAGAATTTGGCTCTAAATGGTACTTTAAAGAGATAATTTTTCCAAAGTTTGGATCAATCTACTAAAAATTTTACAAAAACCCCTTTAACTTTTTTTTTTTTATCCAAACTTTATGAAAATTTAATTATAGATAAACAATAATATGAGAAATATTTCAGTGAGAGAACATTTTTAATACATGAATGTTTTTTTTTTTTTTTTTTTCTGATAATTGATTGTTTGTTTCACTCTTTTTTTCTTATCAAATATTTTTTTCTCTGTTCTCAGTTATTAAAGGGATTTAAAACTGGCTGAGCAAGAATGTATTTTTTTTTTTATAATTTTATTAAATTTAATAATTTTTAAGTAAAATTGTCTAGTATAAACTGAAACTCCACTCAGAATCGTTTTATTGAAGAAATGATTTATCGTTTTTTTAAATTCAACACACCTACTAAGTCACACCCGAGAAGCAAAAAATACCCATAATAGTGTGAAGTACGGCCGTATTGGAAGGGGCTCCATGGGGTTCAGAACCCCCTCGAAACTCTTAAACATAGTATTTTAAAATTATTTTTGTTGCTAATACATATACATAATACGTTTCATAAGTTATAAATTTCAGGGATTGGGGATCAGGGAAACTTAAGTTCCTATAAAAACAAATGATTTTATGATGAATACTCAATGATTTTATTAAAAATAATAAGGAAAGACTACCGGAAATTTGAATAAAATGGTAAAATATGCTATAAACTAGATTTTTATGAAATCGATTTCAGTTGCTTAGTTGTATCTCCAAAAATAATATTAATAGAGACTAGAGTCTATTACCTGTAATACTTAGGTGTTATATTTTATTATAAAGTAAATGATTAGGTTATAAGTAAGTATGTTTATTATATTCGTATTCAAAGATTAACCGCACTATACTATTTTAACTGTAACAGAATAATTGGTGCTGGTCGTAATTGTTAATCAGCTCTACATATAACAGATAACATTTAATTAATAATTAATTGAGTAAATATGACGAAGTAAGACAGTTCGTGGAAAATATACTATACATCATCCCTATTTAGGTTAATAAAACATAATTTATACCAAAAATATTAATAAAAAGCCGGACATATTTCGCACGATGGGTGTTCTTCGCACGACGGGTGTATTTAATTTTAAAGAAACGATAAATCATTTCTTCAATAAAACGATTTTGAACGAGGGAAGTTAATATTATAAAAAATAAATGAAAAAAAAAAAATGTTAGAAAAATGTCCAAAATTTTTTTTTTACATTTTCAAAATTTTCTTGCGTCAAAATCTTTCTTATATGATTTTCTATCTATGTTTAAATTTTCATAAAATTCTGATCAAAAAATGATGGTTTTCGAGTCGTTTTTGTCAAATTTTGGGTAGCTTTTTCCAAAAAAAAGAAATTGAAGAATTGAGAAATTCAAAAAATGACCTTTTTAAAGTACAATCTAGAGGCAAACCCGGTTTCGAAAAGTTACTAATCGAAACTTTTGGACAAGTATTTACATACGAAAAGTTCTACACAGAAAAAAAATAAACATCATTGTAAAAACACTAACTTCTTCACTTCGTTCAGAATCTAAAATTAACTGTCACAAGGTGACACAATACCTATATATTTTAATTACTTAATTAAATTAATTATTTAAAGAATAATAGGTAAATCATTTTTACCATCATATTTTTTATCATAATATGTTAAAACTTCAATTCTGTATAGACAAAACATATTTTTGACCCATCCCGGAAAAAATTTGGATACGACCTTGGTGCTAAGTATGTCAGGCTTTTTATTTTTGAAACGTTCTCTCACGATTCTTGACATTCGTGATTTGTTTCATGACTTGATTAATGTAGTAATTTAGTATCTACCCCTAATGATATTTTTCGTTATTAGTATAGTATAATTTATTATGTTTATTACATAATATATTACAAGTTAATTGTTATTTTTTTTTCATTTTCAGTAACGATTTTGGTTCAAAACATCATGACTGAAGAAAAGAAGTTCGCAATAAATTTTACACTGTTTAAAATAATCGGTGTGTATCAATTGGTCGATCCACGTAGTAAACAAATATTTGGTTTTAATGTTTACCATTTGGCCAATATGACGTTAATTCTTTTTACAACAATTATGACAATTTACGGTTTATCTGGATTTTATTACAGGATTCACAATACTTACAAGAACAGTGATTTAGATATAGTACTGATAATATTTTACTTGATTTGTATTAGCGTTGGAAATCTGAAAATAATAATGATTATGACCAATGCTAACAAAATTTGGAGTCTATTCAACATTTCCCACGAATCGTTTTTATCGATTAGACATTGTAAAAGACACTTTAATAAGGTCGCAGAGTGCGGCCTTCAGTTGTCGAAATTCTTTACCGGTTACTTCTGTTTAACAGTAATAACATTGACGTCGTATGCCTTGATTCCAGTAATTTATAACATTTACATCGCCGTCAATCAAACACAATACGGAGAGACGATTCGGAAGAACAACATACTTAACTTAAGATATCCAATCACTGCAGAAACTTACAACGCGTTCTATATAGTATTTTATGTAACGGAATTGATATTGGCATTCTACACCGGATTCGGTATATTCGCTTTTGATCTACTGGGAATATCCTTACTCAGGATAATGGCAGCTCAGTACGAAGTTATAGCGTCAGCGTGCGAAGCTTTGGAACAACGAGTGGACAACGAAGACGGTAAATCGTATGAATTAAATTATAGCTTTGTTCATTCAGGGACTGGTTTTTTTTGATTTTTAAGGTTCTGATTCTGGTTTTGGTTCTCAATTGTTTTTCTAAAAGGTCCTGGTTCCGGGTCCGATTCTTGATTTATTAAGGGTTCTCGAATGGAAAAATTACAAATTATTACAAAAAGAAAGATTAGAAGTAACAATTTCAAGAAAAAAACTTTGAAGATATTCATTTACTTATCAAAATTTTAAGAATGGAAAAGAAATTAATAGTTTTTGTAAAGTCCGATATTTTTGATTTTAAAATGAGGCGTCTAGTTTCAAAACCAGCTATAAGCAATTTTCGAAATTTTTCAGAAACAACAAAAAACGAATATAACGTAAAATACTTGGTTTATAATTTTATAATAAATATAAAATCAAAGTTTTGCATTTTGTGTGTGAAAATATATTTTGTAAAAATATTATGACAACAGTTAAATAAATTTATAGTTTTGAAATGGCTGGTTTTGAAACCAACAATTAAATTTATTTTTTTTCACTTATGACTCGTTTTGAAATTGACTTTATCAGATAGGTGATTTTGAAACAAACACTGGAAAATTTATAAAAATACCTAATGGTAAAAAATAATAACCAAATAGAACTTAATTATAATTAATACTTAATTTCATGAAAACTGAAAAAAATTGAGTATTATTACCACAGCAGATAAAAACTTGTGTTTAATTATGGCTTCATTTGAAATAAACATCGTTAGATGGCTAGTTTTGATACTAACCACAGTTTTCTGTCCTCATTTAATATCGATTATAGCCTTACAGTGAGAATATTTGGAAAATTAAAAAAAATCCATTTTGAAAAAAATATCTTTTAGCTGGTTTTGAAACTAGACGCCTCAAATAACGGTTCCTGGTTTGATTCCGGTTCTTTGAAAATGTAAAAATTTGGTTCGGGTTCGGTTCCGGTTTCCAATATTTTAAGGATTCTTGCACAGTTCTAGAAGCGATTCTTTTTGATTCGGATCCTGCTCCTAGATGTAATGCACCTAATTATGTACATTGACGTATTCTTATTGTTTCGTAATAAATATTAGTCATGTAAAATTTTACGTGTTGTGGCAATGAATATATTAAATAGGTATACGTCAGGAATTGTAATATTATGCAATACACACACAAAATACATTTTAATTTAGTACATAATTGATATTATACTTTTCAGAAACTGTATTCAGTGAAAAGGACCGTCTTCAAGCAGATATCTTAACGATTATTTTGGATTGTCAAAATATTTTTAAGTGAGTATTATATACAGATTAACATTTTATTACTAGTTTTACCGTCTAATAGTAATATGTTATAAGCAGTGCTGTGAATTTAATGCTCTAAAAAGTCTTAAACACTAAAACAACAGGCAAAACATTATATTTTATCTACTTTGTAAAAGATTACAAATTTATACACGGATTACGGATTTGTAAATACCAGAACAGTAATAATTTAAATACCGGGTAACAGTGACGTGTCTTGGATTTTTTGGGGGTAGGGGTTGAGCAGTGATAACATTCCTCAGTCCTCATTGATTCATAAAATTTTTAGAAATTCGAAGAAATTTTGACGCCTTAACCGCATAACATCGTTGAAAACGACTAAAATAGTGGGTACTTAATATAATATCCAAAAATAATTCAAAATAAAATAAAATAATTAGAAAACTATTTATGTATGTGGATTTTAATTCACACCACTGTATTCAGCATCGAAAAATACATAAGATGGCGATAAAAATTATATAATAAAACATTGTCATACCTTCTTGAGTGTAGGTAAATTAGAAATCTTTCATAGTATTTGTCTATACTTTCTCCGAATTTTTTTCAATCAAACTCTTGTTAAATGTTTAATTCTTTGTCTGTAAGAAATTTTATTGCACCAAAATATTTGCAATGAAATTCACTACCTAAGTAATAAGATTCAAAAATATCCGTCAGACCTATTTCCTTTCATGTACGTTAAAGTGTGTAATAAATAAAAAGGTAAAACTAAGGAATTTCGTCAGAATTCTAACATCAAACGGTTATAGAGAAAAATTTGACTTATGATTTTTGACATTTTTTTAGGTCTATTAGATATATATGTGAGTGAGATCATATTAAATTTTCGAGTCAAAATATTAAGAATAAAAAATTTTTATTACATATAAAAACTAACAAAAAATGAGAAATTTCCGAAATTTTTAAAATGTTGTACCTAACCCAACATTGATTAAATATTTTGAAATTTTAATGAAATATTCTCGTGGTCGTTATTAGTAGTTGGTGAAAGTTTCAAGTTTCTAGCTACATTATTTTTGAAGTTATATTAAAAACAATTTTAAATTTTATAGAAATTCCAGTAATTGCATATTTTGCTGTTTTTTGTCAATTTTTTGACAGATTTCTTGTGTTTTTTTTAAAAGTATTGAGAAATTTGAAAAATGACCTCTTTAAAATACTATCTGGATGTAGTTTCAGATTTATAAAGATATTGATCGAAACTTTTGAATCAATATTTCTATACGAAAAATTGTTCACAAGAAGAAAAAAATAAATAAAAAAATATATCATTGTAAAAACATTAGCTTCTTCACTTCGTTCAGAATCTAATAATCCATCCAATTTTTGTAAAATTTGGCTTAGTATAAGTACTTATTTTTTATGTGATATGCTAATGATCACTATCGATTTTAAAACTTGTGGGGGGGGGGTTATCCAATTTACCACTTCAACGCGGGGAAAAAATGTCACACGGAAAAAATTCCCATTTACCAATATGTTCGTATTGACTTAAGATTTTTTTTTTTAAACGTCTAACAGCTGATCTGTTATCATCAAAATTTACAAAATTTAGGAATTTATGATTTTCATAATCCATCACCCCCTTTGAAGTTGGCTATTGGAATAATCGAAAAAAAATTTCCGCGATGAATTTTGTACTACAAAGTTTGAAATCCTTATTCAAGCTTTTAAATAATTTAACCATTTTTTTTTTGCTTTTTAGTCCCAGTACCAACTAAATATTGTTTAAAATTTTCAAATCGACATTTTCTTTTAAAACATGTTACAGATGACTTTTCAGCAGCAAAACACACAACATTTAGGAATTCCTCACTTTTATTAATGATATATGTCTTAAAATTTTAGGTCAGCTAATAAATAAAAAAAAAATTGTAATCTAACAAAATTATTCTTAAAATTTTAGGTCAGCTAATAAATAAAAAAAAAAATGTAATCTAACAGAATTATTTGAAAAGATATTTTGTATTATTTAGTTTTAGTAATTTTGAACAAAATCTTTTTTTTTTTTTTAAGAAAAACTATACATCTATAGGGGTAATGCAACACCTTAAAATAATAGAATAATATTTTTCAGGCAACTTAACATTTTTTATGACATTATTTATCCAGTTGGTTTAATTCAAATTCTTGCGGATGCATCAGCGATGATATGTATGCCTTATCTAATTTTATTGGTAAGTGTCAAAAAAATACGCCAATTTCAATTTTAGCAATTAAGCAATCACGCTGGTTTTGATTATTCGTATTTGTATCATTTACAATTTATATATATTAATACACAAATTGGGTGCTCTTGAATTGGTTCTCCATGTTAAATAAAATTGAATCTGACCGTTGAATTGATACCCAGTTATGAAAATAATGTATCTTAACGAGGGGTACACAACCTTAACAATTTTGGGTCAAAAATTGTGAATAGTTCATTAATTTTCTGTCCAAAAAATTATTTTATTATTATTATTAATATTAACGGATAAAAACCCTATTGTACAATTATTACATAATATAACTTAACTAAAATAACACATAATATAAACAAAAAAAAAAAAAAAAATTTGTATAACAATTAATAACAAATATATAAATGAAAATTATAAAGAAGTAGTGTAATAAATAAAAAATCAAATTGAAATTTTGCTGAAGGCCAAAAATACATTTTACTTGAAAACATTAAGTGACATAAAGAAAAAATCAATATAAACAGATATTTTATTTGCTAATGAGAGAACTTTAGGGAAGAAACATACGGAACTATAATTATTATTAGAGAACGGAACATGGAACAAATAATTCTTTCTCAATATAAATCAAATATTGAGTTTTTGTGTCAATTATTAATTAATACTCAAATACATCTGAATCTCGTTTTTCACGTAACCCATTAAATTATTTATATTGCTGTCAATAATGTGTAATTTGTAGATTATACTGAGTCCACATACGTTATCAAAATTTTGTATCATAGTAAAAGTGTATTATATTTTGTATCATAGTAAAAATCCTTCATAAAATTATCTGTTCATCAGTTTTCGATAACGTACTAATCGGACCTTTTATCTTGACAAAGTTTATATAAGACAATTTTACTTAATATTCATTAGATTCTGAACGAAGTGAAGAAGCTAGTTTTCTTACAATGATTTTTATTTTTTTAAATTCTGAACTTAGTGAAGAAACTGGTGTTTTTACAATGATGTTTATTTTTTTTTTTGTCTTCCTTTTTTTTATTTTTTTTCTATATACACTTTTACGTATGGATCTACTTGTCCAAAAGTTTCGATCAGCAACTTTTTGAAACCAGATTTGCCTCTAGTTGGTACCTTCGATTTGTCATTTTTTGAATTTCTTAATTTTTAGTTCTTAAATTTATTTTTTATTTTTTTTTGAAAAAATCTACCCGAAAATTGACAAAAACAAATTGGAAACAATTATTTTTTGATCCGAACTTAATGAAAATTTAAACATAGATAGACAATAATATAAGAAAGATTTTGGCGTAAGAAAATTTTGAAAAAGTAAAAAAATAATTTTGGACATTTTTCTAACAATTTTTTTTTTTCATTAAATATTTTTTCCTTTATTTATTAGATGAAAAAAAAGTAAAGTAAAGTAAAATAAAGCAAAGTAAAGTAAAGTAAATTAAATTAAAGTGTAGACAAGAAAGCGTACTTATACAATACGTACTTCGCACCACGGATATTCTTCACACTTCAGGTCAGATACTTTTAGTGAGTGTGTTGGAAACGACGACTATTATATTGTTCTTTAATCTTTATATTATTAACTTCTTTCGTTCAGAATCGTCTTATTGAAGAAATTATTAATCGTTTCTTTAAACTTCTACACACCCGCCAAGAGTATCTATTCCGAAAAACGAAGAATATTCATGGTGCAAAGTATATCCGGCTTTCTTGTATATACTTTACTTTACTTTGCTTTTAGATTCTGAACGAAGTGAAGAAGCTAGTGTTTTTACAATGATTATTTTTTTATTTATTTTTTTTTCTGTGTACAACTTTTCGTATAGAAATACTTGTCCAAAAATTTCGATCAATAACTTTTTGAAACCCGATTTATCTCTAAATTGTACTTTAGAGAGGCCATTTTTTGAATTTCTCAATTCTTCAATATTTTTTTTGGAAAAAACTACCCAAAATTTGACAAAAACGACTCGAAAATCATCATTTTTTGATCAGAATTTTATGAAAATTTAAACATAGATAGAAAATCCTATAAAAAAGATTTTGGCGCAAGAAAATTATGAAAATGTGAAAAAAAATTTTGGACATTTTTCGTACATTTTTTTTTTTTCTTATATTATTAACTTCCTTTGTTCAGAATCGTTTTACTGAAGAACTGATTTATCGTTTCTTTAAAATTTAATACG
>JAIPRM010010201.1:0-13984 GCA_025469315.1 Stegophylla sp. TES_Ste_2020
TCAAAAAATGACCTCTCTAAAGTACAATCTAGAGGCGAATCGGGTTTCAAAAAGTTATTGATCGAAACTTTTGGACAAGTATTTCTATACGAAAAAGTGTTAACAGAAAAAAAAAAAAATAAATAAACATCATTGTAAAAACACTAGCTTCTTCACTTTGTTCAGAATCTAAAAATAGTAATACCTGTGCACACTGAATCAAAATTGGAAAAATTATTAGAAAAGCTATTTAATAATATGAAATTGAGTACCTTTTAAATATATTGTAAACGAAGTGAAGAAGCTAATGTTTATGTGTTTTCTTTTCTTTGCAAACTGACAAGTCACCTCTTAACACACACACACACACACAGTCACGTGTTGAGTCATCGACATCATTTTTTTCCTCGAAATCCAATCGACTGACTGAGTGCCCCCTCAATAATATACTTTATCATATTATTATAAAATATGAAAAATAAAAAGGATTTTTTTTTTGCAAATTAAAATGTATTAATAATTAACATATTTTATATTATTTTAATTATTGACATAATGTATTAATGAATTTCGAAAATTACAGTTGGTATGAGTTATAATAGATTTTTATTAAAATTTCCCCTCCCCACTATAAAATTTGAAAAATTTCCAAGTCGATATGGCTAACTTTTGTTTGGCAAAAAATAAGTCGTTTTTATTTTTTATTTAAATCTAAAATAAACTATTAAGTGACATACTTTTTGCTTAACGTACGAAAAAAAAAAAAAAAAAAAAAAAAAAATGGAAATATTATATTTATTTTATTTTACGAAAGAAGAAAATAAGAAAGAACATCTTTACTTGAAAAAAAAAAAAAAAACTGGTGAATTTAATTGCTAAAATTAAATGGAATAAATATTAATACTGTATAAATTATAATATGAAAGGATGAAGGATGAATTTTTTTCTGTACTTACAATTATTATTTTTTTATTTTACTAAGATTATTAATAATTAGGTATTAAACTTTGATGCCGAATCGAATGAAAAAGATGAATCAATCCAAATGGCAAACTTGTAGTTTAAAATAATCTTTTTCGAGGACCAATTTTTTTCTATATGTAATCTGTATATATATATATATATTATATTTTTGTCACGTATTATAATAATAATGTGAAAATATATTTACATGAAATATTAAACTTGCGTCGACGCTAAAAGGATGTCAACAAACCTAATACATATTATATTGTATAACATAATTTATGATTCTAATTTCCTCTAAGCAATAATTTTGGGGTTCATAACTGGCTGGTTTACAGAATTAATAATTAAACGTATCAATTCTCAATGTCCATAAAAACAATGTTATTAAATATCCAAAAATGTATTGAACAATATTATATATATATATATAGTTTGAATTCAAGGGTGCCCCATTAATTGGATTTCAAAGGGGGTACAAATTTTAATAAATTATTACGTTTTTATATTAATTACCAATTTAAACAATAATCCATAATCAGTTAATTCAGTTCTCCCTCCTCTCGAGTATTGTAATTGCAGATAAAATTTTATACTAATTGCATTGGTTCATCAAATTTATCATGAGGGTAATAAAAAAAAAAATTAAAATGACTTTTCCTTTGAAATTTAATTAAAATTATATTACTAAGAACATTGATTTAATTTGAAATGGTTTTTAATATATACATATGTATATATATGCCCATTGCTTGTTATCAGGGTCTTTCATTATTTTTTCCTCTATTTCTCATCACCTCTGCCTATTTTCATTGTTTTTTACCTTCATTCTTTGTGTAACGTTTACCAACTTAGCTTTAAACATGTCCATCTATTTTTGCCTTGGGCGGCTGCCGTTGATTTCGCCCATGGGTACTGATTAATACGGATACTATTATTTCTCTGCCCATTATTATATTTGTTTGCTTTGATAAATTCTCTTACGTTTAGCTTTTGAAATAGCTGGTAGATTTTCTTCTCGTTCGTTCTCGTTTAGCGTTTTTCATATTCAACAATCGGACCGTACATTCGATATGGAATATTTTCCCTTCAAAAATCAATAATTACTCTTTACCTCCACTGACCACGTGTTTCGTATCCATATTATGTTAAAACTGGACGTAGATAACTCGGGTGTAGGATAGTCTTTGAATTTATATTTTTATGAATTCGAACTTTAATAGTTTTGTGCTAATGCGAAATACCGTTTATTCATAATTGATGATTCAGTTTGGGAATAATACAACAAAATGGTTTTCGAAATTTTCCAAGGGGGGGGGGCACGTCCCTCCCCTGACCCACTCAATGGACGCCCATGTTTGAACTCAAATTCGTTGAAAAATAGTTGAACAAAACAAGAGTAGAAAGAAAAAAAAATGTATAGCGTAATTATTTTAATCGCAAACATATTGTGTTAAGCGTACATATTTTATTTGACTTAAATCCGAGAAAATATAAAACCAACAAAAATGCATATATTGTATACATATATATGTCAATCAATGACTGTTGTTGCTGTTGAATACAATAATTATATATTATCTAATATCGAAATTTACCGAAAATAATTATTTATTGTTTCGGATAAACTTTTCACGTGTGGGTTAACTAATAGTTAAAATTCAATGTTCCGAAACAAAATTACGTATTATTGTTTTTGTTTCACCGCGAAAAACTAAAGTCATCAAAACGCTCCTATGGTATACGCGTGTACACGGTATATACCTAACCTACTGTATGTGGTATACCATGGTATACTGTGTGGTACAAAATCAATGAACACAATGTGAACACAAAATAATGACATGAAAACTATTTCCATTCTTTCTATTTCCATCCGTTCTTTTTCAATCATAATAGGGATCTCTGTAGTAATACTCATTCAATTCCGGTTTTACACGTCTAATGACCACTAATGTTGATGTTAATGCATTTCGCCATTTCCAAAAAAAAACGAAACGTCAAGTAAAACTATACCACTAATAATTATTTACACTTCTAAAGCAAACGTCGTCGTTTGCACATACGTAAATTAACAACATCACTCTGTTAAACGAAAATGAAAAATACATTTTTTTTTTTTGATTATGTCCAATTAAAAAATACACAAAATTTACTCGAAACGATGTTTAAAAATTATATGAAATTCCTAAAATAAAGTCCTTCGCTTTATATGCTACTCCCCACACTGGTTATATAAAACATTCTAGGAATATTAAACTTAGATTCTTTAAAAACGCGTAGAATTACTGCCTACCATTCTCTTTTCTCTTTAAACTTTTAAATAATGAAATCGATGATTCTTATTACACTGAGCCTATTATTAAATTTTAAAGTAATTAACCACAGCACTCGAAACAATATCGTATTTTATTTTATATTCAGAATTACAATATGCCAAATCAACCCCCTCCCCCCCAATTAATATTTTAATGTCTCCAGCCAATTATAATCATAATGTCCGTAATCCATTCGAGTAAATATTTTCTCTCTTTCTTCAATAAATTTGTTTTAATTATTAACATTATAAAAAATGTAAATAAATTGCCAATCTTTATGCTGTCTATATTGTAATTAACTATATTATATATATATATATATGTGTGTATGTTTTTTTTTCTTTGAAATGTTATTCGCTGTTGCACTGTTTAACCATAAATTATACTAATTAATCTTTATTGTTTTTAAAAACTAAATTTTTCACTGTTGTTATTTAATAATGTATGTTAAATTGGACTCTGTCCGTGTAAATAAATACATAAAAACCCTAATTATCGATTAATTGAAATAAAACAAAAGCCGGGGACATACTTTGCACGATGGGTGGGATTCTCGTGACGGGTGTATTTAATTTTAAAGAAACGATAAATCATTTCTTCAATAAAACGATGGGCGCTAAATTTTCAAAACAATCGGTTTGGCCAATTTTCTTATATGTACGTGAATGTGCGTAATTTTAGGTATAACTATGTCAGTTAGATCGTATTCAATTTATCAAGCCTTAATATCGAAAATCGAAAATTTTTTTACATAAAAATTAACAAAAAATGAGAAATTTCCGAAATTTTCAAAACCCTGTACTTAACTCAAAATTAATTAAATATTTTTGAAATTTTTATGTAATATTTTCGTAGCTATTTTTGGTGGTTGGTGAAAATTTCAAATGCCTAGTTGCATTATTTTAAAAGTTATGTCAAAAGGTGATTTTCAACTTTACGGAAATTTCGGTAATTGCGTATTTTGCCGTTTTTTGTCAATTTTTCGACAGTTTTTCCCCTTTTTTCGGAAAAAGTATTGAGAAACAGGAAAAATGACCTCTTTAAAGTACCGTCTGGGTACGATTCCGGTTCTATAGAGATACTGATCGAAACTTCCGGACAAGTATTTCTATACCAAAAAAGGGTTTACAGAAAGAGAAAAAAGAAAAATAAACATCATTGTAAAATCATAAGCTTCTTCACTTCGTTCGGAATCTAAAATGCAAATAACAAAACAAAAGAAAACAATTTTTACTTTTAAAAATATGTTGCCAAACCATTAGTACGATAATATACTACTGTATTATTACATACTGATCGGTTATTTTATAATATTATTAGGCGTTGAAATACGTAGAATAACCGTCTGTACCTACTGTTAACGTTGTGACGTGTCCGAAATGAATTTAATGTATTTATATAATAGCAAAAGTTTACTTAAAAACTTGAAACAAATGAAAATAATATTTTTTTATTTTTTTCTTCTAAAGGTATAGTAATAATGATGATTTTATTCTGCGATTGCAAGATGTGTCAGAACACTGCAATTTATGCAAGTTTCGCCCCATTAAGAAAATCATAGAGCGCCGACCGCATAACGACTATATAAAACTTAGCAGTATTATAAATGGTAATTTTTATTATTTGCTTCATTAAAGTTTTATAATCGAGGTTCATAAATATTGTGAAATGAAACTTTCCTTGTGACGAGGGTAAAAAAGTTCCTCCGGTGCTAATTATTGTATCCAAATACATTAAGAATAAATAACTGTAGAAAAAAAAAAATTCACTGTTTGTTCAATCGAAATTAATAAATAATTTTATGACAATATACATTTTATTATTATTTATTTATTATTTTTTTTTTTTTTTTAGTAAAACACAAATATAATATAATTTATTTTTCTTAAATATTTTACGACGTTATTTCTCCAACAAAATTTAAACTCGAATGCCGAATTATTTTATAACATTATTTAGGAAAAAAACATTTTTTTTTTTTTTTTACATTTAAGTATATTTTGATTTTAAATTCTCAGTGTTTTCACTCAAACCATTGTAAAATGTTTAATTATTCGTCTGTAAGAAATTTTATTGTGCCAAAAAATTCGCAATGAAATTTTCTATCTAAGTACCAAATTTTGAAAACAACCGGTTTGTCAGTTTTCTTATATGTGCGTTTAAGTGCGTAATTTTAGGTAAAACTAAAGAATTTGTCGAAAACTTAAAAAAAAAGTCGACTAACGATTTTCGAGATCAATTAGACTTATATGTATATATATCAGTTAGATCATATTAAATTTTCAAATCTTAATATCAAAAATCAAAAATTTTCTTACATTAAAACTAACAAAAAATGAGATATTTCTGAAATTTTCAAATCGCCGTACTTAGCACAAAATTGATCAAATCTTTTTGAAATTTTTATGAAATATTCTCGTAGCTATTTTTAGTGGTTGGTGAAAACTTCAAATGCCTAGTTGCATTATTTTAGAAGTTATGTCAAAAAGTAATTTTCAATTTTACGGAAATTGCATATTTTACCGTTTTTCGACAGTTTTTCCCCGTTTTTGGAAAAAAATATTAAGAAATTGGAAAAATGACCTCTCTAAAGTACCATCTGGGTACGATTTCGGTCCTACAGAGATACTGATCGAACGTTTTTGACGAGTATTTCTATACGAGAGAGTGTTTTCAAAAAGCGAATAAAAAAATAATAAACATCATTGTAAAAACATTCGCTTCGTTCGGAATCTAAAAAGACTTTGCGTGCGAGTAAAAACGCGAATAGTTCGTCCCACGCGTTTGATACGTCGCGCAATGCGTCTTAATAGTGTATTATTATTATTATTATTATTATTATCTCGTGAGTTTTAATCAAATAGGAACGCATACGGCGGCGGCGCATATTATTGTAATAATATATCAACGGAGTAAAATTTAGTTTCATTACCTAATAATTTATCGGGTGACATTTATTTGTTTTTCTCGACGGAAATAAATTAGTTGTCTCCGCTCGTCTCGTACTACTTACACTACAGACGTTGAACGCGACAACAACGTTCGTTATTAGTGTTATCTCTGAGTACGATGACTCCGTCGGCGGCGGTATTATTAATTCCACACTCTGGGAGCGAGAATATAAATATAAATCGTCCCGTCGGGGGATGGAATACAACAACAAGTGGTGGGGTGGGAAGACTGAAACGTCCTTTTTTTAATTCATTGGTTCTCAACCTTTTCCGGTTCACAGACCCCTCCTATTTCAAGTAAAAAGTTTAACTACGGACCACCTCCCCCGACCAAAAATTAGAAAACAATACGTTCAGAATTAATTTTTAAAAATAATAATACTGAGTATTTATCAATACCGGCGGCACATCATACAATAATTTATTTTATGATTGGAAAAAAAAAAAAAAAAAATAGAAAAAATAGTTATCTCATTTTCAACACTCCTATATCATCTTTGTACAAATCAGAGACGTGGTTAACAAACAAAATAGGAATTCATACTTATAACCAATATAACCTATAAAAACTATGTTTTCCAAAACTTATTTTTTTTTCATGTCACTTTAAGGATGTCCTGTGTGGAGACCTCCCCAATTCTTCTTCAAATGTCACTCCCATGTTTTAACAACGGAATTTCATTTAGGAAACTTTTCAGAGAAATTTTGATGTATTCAAAAAAAAAAAAAAAAAAAAATTCAAAATACAAAGAGTAGCATATATTTTACAATATTGTGAATTAATTTTGGGTGTTAGCCGGTAAAATCATACATTCATAATAAATTGCGTATTCAACTAAATAATATATTTTGTACTGGAGACTTAATTCTTAAATTTATATAATTCAAAAATACTCGTTAAAAATAATTTTGATTTCAATTCGTCAAAAATTCACAGAAAAATTACCCGAATAAAATTCCACAGTTAAAATGGGAAGGGGTGGTTGCAAATTGGAAAAAAGGTATGCGTTCCTGCAAGAAATCTTTAAAACGACATGAAAAAAAACCCGGACACAATTCGCACGACGAGTACTCTTCGCATCTCGGGTGTGAAGCTCTTGGTGGGGGTGTATTGAATTTGAGAGAAACGATAAATTCATTTCTTCAATAAGACGATTCTGAACGAAAGAAGTTAATAATTAATATAAAGAACAAATGAGAAAAAATGTCCAAAATTTTTTTTTCACATTTCCAAAATTTTCTTGCGCCAAAATCTTTTTCATATTATTATTTTCGATCTATGTTTAAATTTTCATTATAGTTCGGTTCAAAAAATGATGGTTTCCGAGTCGATTTTGTCAAAATTTTGGTAGTTTTTCCAAAAAATTGAAGAATTGAGAAATTCAAAAAATGACCTCTCTAAAGTACCATCTAGAGGCAAATTCGGTTTGAAAAAGTTGCTGATCGAACCTTTTGGACAAGTATTCCCATACGAAAAAGTGTACGCAGAAAAAAAAGGGGGGGGAAATAAAGAAGAAAAAATATCATTGTAAAAACACTAGCTTCTTCACTTCGTTCAGGGTCTAAAATGAGTTGTTGAAAACACAGTTATTACAGTGACTTGAAAATTTTGGAAAAAAATCAAATTTTCTGCCACAAAGGGGTCGAGCACGCCTATAATATCACGACCAGTATAAGTTTACTTAGATTTTCATTTTCGTGAAAAATCGGTCGAATCGTTTTTTCAATATAATAAAATACGGTAACCCCGACCCCCCCCTTCTTTCTTGCCCATTTCGATAGTATCCAGAACCGAGGGGTTCCCGGGATCCTAGTGTCCTCGTGCCCGTCAGTAGTCCGTCACACTATATAATTAATATTGATAATAATAAACGTATGGCAAACGGTCTCGTCATAGATTCTACTACAGATGGGGGGGGGGCGGCGGGAGAACGCGGACGGATAAGGCAAACACGGCGATTCAAAAGCTGATATTATACGTATCAGTATACAGAGACAACAATTGTTCATGTTCGCTATTCGCCGCGGCGAAATTAACATATTATTATTATTATAAACACGGAGAAATTATCGAAAATACCGAGACAATGTCTGTCGTCGTAGCAGCAGCAACCGCGTATCTCACACCGCACAAGAGTCTGGTGGTTTGCCCGGGCGTTCAATTTCCTGCGCGTAAAACCCAAGAAAACATCAATTATTACCCCCCTCCCCACCCCCCCCCCCCGACGACATATCTTTCCGCCACCGAAGTCTTTGGCTTCCACGCACGCTAACCAACAACGACAATCGACCGAATGTATGTAACAACAGCCACTGCTATACCGATATGACGTAATTAGGAATTTGTGCGAGGGGCGGGCGGGGGGGGGAGGGGATATGTGTATTTTAGAACCAACAGTTTTCCACCGCTATTAAATATATATTAAGTATTAAAAAATACATAGGGCATAGCGAACGGTTTTAAAACTAGAACCAATTTTCCGAGGGTGTAACGGTTAATGTTTGAATAAAAATTTGAGATCATATTATGTTCAAAAAGTGTGTACTTTGCTCGTCGGGGTGTGTTTCCTCGCACGTCGGGTGGGATTCCCTTGAAGGACATTCAATAAAACGATTCTGAACGAAGAAAGTCGATAATATGAAATATAAATGAGGAACGAAAAATGTTAGAAAAATTTTCAAAAATTTTTTTTTTTTTACATTTCCAAAATTTTCTTACGCCAAAATCTTGCCCAAAATTATTTTCTATCTATGTTTAAATTATTTTCATATAGTTCGGATCGATAAATGAGTCGTTTTTATCAAATTTTGGGGAGTTTTTGCCAAAAAAAAAAAAAAAAAAAAAATTGAAGAAATGAGAAATTCAAAAAATGACTTCTCTAAAGTACAATTCAAAACACTAGCTTCTTCACTACGTTCAGAATCTAAAATTATAAAAATTATATGAAATAAAAATAGAAAATGAAGTTTGACATACTGAGTAAAAAGAGTCATTTGAGCCATAATTCCATTGTTAAACAGGTGTTATTATAATTCATAAGAGTTAATTTTTATGAAGCGTAAATCATCGTAAATAAGAAAAATTATGTTGTGTGTCTATTGGTGAAAAATGTGTATCGAATAAATTATTTAAAATTTTATAGGTTTTAATAAAAAAAAAAAATCAATATTTTAAGGGAAAATAATGATTTTCACTTAATATTTTAATTCCGAACGAGACTCAAAAAAAAAAAAAAACCTAAATAATATTTATTTATTTCTTTTTCCGCACTGTTGTTTGTTAGTAAAACCATTATATTACTTTTTGCCTAGAATTTAAAGTTTTATTAAACAAAAATGAGATATTTCCTAAATTATTTTCAAAGATTCAGTCCAAAAGTAGTAATGACAGTTTAAATTTCTCAACACCATTATTTTTTTATATTTAAAGCTAAGTATTGAAAAATAATTTTATACAAATCTCGTCTTTTGCTTTTTTTGTTTGACTTTTCGCTAGTTTTTCCTTACGCTTGGAAAAATTACTTTTTTAGAGTGTAAAAATTAGCAAAAAAAAAAAAAAAATGGCTGATCTATCGAGTAGATAGATTGAAAAAAGACTACTTTATTGTAAAATCAATATTATACATCATAGTAATACCGAAGCAAAATAATAATTTCTAGGGGAGTTTCCCCTATCAGGGGAATTAACATTTAGGGGCGTTTACAATTTCATTAATAATAATAATTCGCACATCCTCTAAGGAGTTCAAACAGGAGTTGTAAGGCATCTCCTCAAATTTTAAAAAATGTCAATGAAATGTTTATTTAAATTATTATTATTATTATTATTAAAATGTGAAAATCGATTTTGCGATTTCCCCTTCCCCCAATGGGGGAAGGGGGGACGCAAATGACTGCGTGACATATTAAGAATACTCAACAACGACAACAACAACAACAACAACAACAACAACAACAATAGCAATAATACATCTGTCTCGCGACGAAAACGACAATGAAGTTTAGGCAAAAAACTCTCTAGTGAATCGCATACGTCGAACAACAAGCTGTAAAGTGCGCGACGACGGTACAGCTACTTACACGGGATGACAGCTGCAGACTGGTGACGACGACGAGAGTAAAACAGATACAGAGAGATTGAACGAAAAAAAAAGGGAATGAAATAAAAATAGAAAAAAAAAAAAAAAGAAACCGGGTCCGCTGTCCCGTAAGAACGATAAACAATCTTTGTGTGTAGTAAGTCGTGTGTAATACCTATCAAAGCCACGTCCGCCGGATGTCGAGAGAAAAATCAATCACGACTCGGAAAAATTTAATTAAAAAAAAAACCTTATAAACTTTTCGCATCCTCTTAATTAATTTACATTTCTTTGTCTACCACCACGATGTGACGTGGTGTACCGGTCCGCAGTCGTGTTTTCTGAAATTTAGTGTTTGCCAACACACCGTCCGTCCGTCCGCACACCCGACCATGGGCGCCCATTGGCGGGGGGGGGGTCGGGGGAGGGACATGTCCCTCTCCTGGAAAATTTCAAAAACCATGTTAAACCACGAGTTTTCTGTGATAATAACGTTGGATAATACGGATAACGGATAATAAGATACCAGTACGAAAATATTACCCGATTAGATTTATCGAAATTGTCACCATTTTGTAAACTTAATAAAAATCATATTTGTTCAATATTGTTTCTAAATCTAAATCAAAGAGTATATTATTATGTATAAAGCGTATTTTGCATTAGTAAAACTATTCGAGTTCAAATTCCTAAATAGAAATTCATAGACTAACCTAAACTCGAGTTGTCTACACACACACACACACACACACAGGTGAGAAATGTGGTCAGTGACAAAAGGAGATTTTTTTTTTTTTAAGGAATTATTAATTTTTGAAGGTCCGTCGAATATGTATAGGTACATCATGATTCTTTTAATGGACCAATGCAATTAATAAAAAATTTGATCTGTACTTTCAATAACTTGGGGGGGGGAGGGAGGACATTAATTGATGATGGATTGTTTGCTGAAACTGGTAATAAATATAAAAAAAAACATTAAAATTCATGAAAATTTGTACCTCCCCTGAAATTTACTCAATGGGCGCTCGTGCATCCGACATAGTTTTATTTTTGTTGTATCGAACGCGATTTATTTACAAAAATATTTTTGATAAAACCGCATTTTCTATTTTTAAAAAATTAATTTCATTTTTTTTTTTTTTTTTTACGTCAGCTATAAATTCGATTTATACCACTTGGAACAAAATTCGCAACATTTTCTATTGCTTTTATTTGCTTTTTTTTTAGTTTCTTAACACTTTTTGGTGTATTTCAGGCTTATAAGTTACCATTTTTTCAAAATGTGTTCTAAATAAACACACGTATTTAAAAAATTAATTCAGTTAAAAAGAGATTTTTTTTTTGAAAACTTAAAAATAAATTTAATTGCTCGATGCAACTCCGACGATATAGGTTAATCGTTTTGTAACTATTATTTTTTACCAAATTTTTGATAAATTAGATACCTATCTTAAAAGGAATAAATCTGATTTACAGACAAATTGTGAAAGAGAAAGAGCAACGTCGTTATTTTTTTTTTTTTTATAATTTAATAAATAATATTATAATACTCTTTTCGATAACATTTTTTTTTAGCAACGTATAATTATTATTAGAGAGACAACGCCGCCGCGCCGTTTCCAGTTTCCTCTAACCACTAAGCCGCCGAATTTATAAGTTAGAAATAAATGATTATGCGTGTTTGCGTTAGAAATAATTTTAAAGTGTTTTGCAAAAAAAAAAAAAAATTCGGGAAGAACCCCCTCAGACCCACAACCTAGCAGCTTGACAGTATAATATCTGTAATGATCCCGTAGAACACTGATACAGTCTGTGGACTGAGACGAAAAACAGACAACTCGCGTTTATAAAATAAAGAATACACTTCAATAGAAGTTCGTTGACAAGTAAGCACACACAGATTTTAGATTTGTTAAATTCTCACCGGGGGGAAAAAAAAGGAAGAAAAATATATTTTACAAAAAAAAAAAAAAAAAAGAAAGGAGAAACGATTTTTCTTTTATCGTTTGCGTGCATTCAATGAAAAAAAAAAAAAAAAAAATAGTGGCTTGCGAAGTGTGAACTACTTTCAACAAACGGAAAATATATAATAATATAAAGTTATGAATGTATGTACCAGCAATATATAATATTATATATTATTACGTACGGTAGCCGCCGCCCTAGTGACTAGATAATATTGTGTGAGAGTAGTTCCATGTACACACACACACGCGCACACGCGCGCGCGAGGGGAAGTAGGTACACGATGAAAAGAAACCGAGACGTAAAGATAAATTGTTTAGCCCGAAAACGGAGTGGGTGGGGGCGGGGGGGGGAAATAAGAAAACGGCTGTTGCAAAACTGGCGGCTGGGTTGTATCTCGCTGTAAAACCAATAGCTGAAGTTTTGTTCCGGATGGATGATGAATGAAAACACACACACACACACACAACACTCGTCATATTCACACGTTATAATATACATTGGTTTTTTTTTTTTTTTTTTTTTTTTTACCTGGGGTAGTAGCAGTGCACCCCTAAAATCTATAACCATAAATATTTTTATTTTTTTTTTTGTTATTTTACATTCCGGACGGAGTGAAGAAGCTTGAAGAAACAATGACGTTTATTTATTATTTTTTTTTTTCTGTAAACACTTTTCCGTATGCGTGACTCGTCCAAAAATCTCAACTAGCAATATTTTGAAACCGGATTTGTCTCTAATTGGTACTGAAGAGAGGTAGTTTTTTTTAATTTCTCAATTTTTCAATTTTTTTCCGGTGGAAACACTACATAAAATTTGTCAAAAAAGACTAGGAAACCGTTATTTTTTTGATCTAAACTTTATGAAAATTTTGAAAATGTGAAAAAGAAATTTTGGACATATTATATACGTATATATATATATATAAATAAATACAATATAAAAACATATATATTAGGTAAAAAAAAGTAAAGTAAAGTAAAGACAAGGAAGTCTGACAAACTTTGCACCGCGAATATTCTTCGCTCTTCGAGTCGGATACCCTTGGTGAGTGCGTTGAAAATGACGACTATCATTGTTCATGAATAAATGATTTATCGGTTCTTTAAAATTATCATACACACCCTTCAAAGGTATCCGACTCGAAGAGCGAAGAAAATATCCGTGGTGCGAAGTATTTCCTTGTCTGTAATTTTATATTTTTTCTCTCTCTCCGGGAAAAACTTTTTCCTATAGAAATACTCGTCCAAAAGTTTTAATCGGTTTCTAGATCCGAAATCACAACCCAGATGGTACTTTAGAGAGAGGTCATTTTTCAATAATTTTTCTATGCTTAAAAGAAAACACAACTACTGGAAAATCGATAAAAAAAAAAAACGGTAAAATATGCTATTATTGGAATTTTTAAAAAATAAAATTTCATAAGTTCAAAAATAATGAAGTTAAAAACTTGAAATTTCACCTATTACTGAAAATAGTCACGAGAAAAACTTTTAAAAAATTCGACTTAATTTTGATATAAGTACAATACTTCGAAAATATTGTAAATTTCTTGTTTTTATTGTAAGATTTTATTTTATAAAAATTTCAATTCTTAATATTGAGATTTGAAAATTCAAAATGATTTCACTCGTAGATATATATATATATATATATATATATATATATATATATATATATATATATATATGTCTATTTGACTATAAAAAAAATCTAGAAAATC
>JAIPRM010010202.1:0-10896 GCA_025469315.1 Stegophylla sp. TES_Ste_2020
TACATTTCGTATCAAAAAATTGATGGTTTCCGAGTCGTTTTTTTTAAATTTTGGTTAGTTTTTTCCAAAAAAAAAAAAAATAAACATCATTGTAAAAACACTAGCTTCTTCACTTCGTTCAGAATCTAAAAACGACGACGGTTATCAAACGTGCGGTATTTAGAAAATAATAATATTATACGTTTTGTTCTACAAAAAAAAGTAGTGTTAGTTTTTTTTTTCTATTTTTTTTAACCTGTTAGCTTTCGAGTCGCGGGTATCATAATAACATGTATACTTGATGTACTTATAACGTCGTAAATAATAACTTGTGAAATTCGTTCGAGTCTCGATAACAGTTTTTCTATGGGCCAAATAATGATTTCTCGTCACGTATCCCAAAAAAACTTTTTAACCCGTGTTAAATTCTTCGACCTTTCTCGGTACTACAAACGCGCACTCTCATCTACAGGCATATTATAACGTGAAACGCAATTCGTCCTTCTTCTAGTCCTTTTTTTTTTGTTTTTTTTTTTTTCTGAAGATATCATCTACCGCCACCCACGAATTCCGTTTTAGATTGTAAACAAGATGATATCAACAAAATTATCATTTTTTTTTTTTTTTTTTGGTCATCGCGGCTCGTGCAAAAACGATTACACTAATCAGTGCCAATCAGTAACGTTTAATAATAATAATAATTGGTATGCGTGGACGATACTCGTGTTGCGAAATAACTCGCTGCGGTCTTGTGCAATTATTACCATAACGGTTGAGACGCTATACTTGAAAGTGTGTGTGTGTGTCGATACCTAATGAGTGTAATAATATTTTCGCTTACCGGTTACCGGTGTTTATGGTTAATAATAATAATTGCCGCGTTTTATAAACCCGATCTCCTCCGGTACTCGAATGCGATAGACACGCAAACCGTACCCTTCAATTATTTCTCATAAGCATCCCGGGATAAATTGTACCTTTTGGCTAAATAATTGAAGTAAGGACGCGTCTTAATTTTGGTTTTAACCTTTGGTGTTTTTTTTTTTGGCCTGCCGAAACGAAACCGGTAAGGAGTGATTACCGTTGTAGTGTGTTCGCGTGTCCTTCGTCATTCCCTTGTCAGGACACACCGTCTTTGGTGTGGTGTGGTGAATGATTAATAATAATTGATCCGTGAAAACGAATTCTTTCGCCTGTTGTCTCGCGAACAAACGTAATGGGTATTGACATTTGCTTTTTTTTTTTCTTGTTATTCATTCAAAAAGAATTTTTACAATTTTTACACGAGTTACAGCCGGGAAACATATTATTATAATTACCATATTGTTTATGTTTACATTATAATATTTACACTTCACTTGCTGCAGAAAGTATTTGTATATATATTAGTTATATTACGTATATTAACTACGAATAGTCAATTTAGTCGTTTAAAGCGCTTATAAATAACAATAATAATTAACGAGGGCGATTTTAGATTCTGAACGAAGTGAAGAAACTAGTGTTTTTACAATAATGTTTATTTTTTATTTATTTATTTTTTTCTGTATACAACTTTTCGTATGGAAATACTTGTCCAAAAGTTTCAATCAACAACTTTTTGAAACCAGATTCGCCTCTAGATGGTACATTTTTTGAGGTCATTTTTTGAATTTCTCAATTCTTCAATTTTTTTTTTTTAAAAAAAAACCAAAATTTTCAAAAACACGACTCGGAAACCATCATTTTTTGATCCGAACTATATGAAAATTTAAACATAAATAGAAAATAATATCAGAAAGATTTTGGCGCAAGATAATTTTGAAAATGTAAAAATAATATTTTGGACATTTTTCTAACATTTTTTTTTTTTCATTTATTTTTTATATTATTAACTTCTCTCGTTCAGAATTGTTTTATCGAAGAAATTATTTATCGTTTCTTTAAAATTCAATACACCCGTCAAGAGAATCCCACCCGACGTGCGAAGTACACACTTTTTCTCAGAACGTAGAAAAGTAATACACAGTGTGAATCTCTTAATAAAGAAAAATGTATGATATTTTATACAATCCTGAACTAATAATTAATATTCATGTTATGAATAAATAAAAGGTTGGTTGAAGATAAGTAATTTAACGTATGCAACTCGTGTCCCGATTGATGAGTATTTAATGATTAATAATAACTCATTAGTTATTTGTAAGGTTATCAAATGTTATATTGTATTTTTAAATTTAATGTTGTGAGACTTTCGCACGTGGGTTATTCATATTGTTATGTCAATTATCCGTAATTGGATTAACCTATATATTTTTTTTTTTTTCAAGAATTACAAAATCATTAATGTAGTACTTGAACAACTCATTTACTATTTATATTCGTTTTTTATGATGCGTACATCACGTTTATGTCAAAATTTTGAAATCGTTAAGTCAAGCTTGTAGTCGAAACAAAGAGTTCGCGAACTGCAGCTCTCTTCATCATAGGCGCAATTAGAGGGGACTTAAGGAGGCTATGTCCCCTCAAAACTAATCATGGCCCCCCAGAATTTATGAGAATTACATAAGTTAATACTGTTTTGGGGGCTAAATCAACAAATTAAACAAATTAGCCCCCCAAAATTTGTTTCCTAGTTGCGCTAATACTCCTCATGAAGAGCAGTCATAAGAAAAATAAATTACAATTTTGATTATACTCACCCCATCATCATTTGAAACCTTATGCGCATGAATTCGTACGAGTACAATATTTTAAACAATAGTTTTTAATAAGTTAAATATTTTTTTTCTTCAATATTTTTTCTTACTACATTTTTATTTACGTTTAAAGTTTACAGCAGTGGACTACCTAGTGGAAGTAAACTCGATAAAAGCGGTACTCCAGTCTAAAAAAAAACCTTAAATATCGAAATTAAAAAAAAAAATATGCTCTTCAAAAATTCAAGTGCACACATTTCACATCATAAAAAAATGGGGTGAGCCTGGTTAAAAAATCATCCTGTATATTTTTCAACTTCACGTTTAAGTCATATTATCTGGTAAATTATTATCGAACAGCTTTATTCTTCTGTTTTTACCGTTGAAACCGCTATAGCTGTTATTGTTTCCTAAATATTCAAACCACGTTTATATGATATTTATGCTATAAAAAAAATTGCTGTGTAGGTATACATACACATTAATATACGTAAATAAACGACATTTTTGTATTAAATATAATATATTTTACAAAACGTTCACGGAACACGAGCGATTTGGAAAAATAATTTTCATCATTACGAAAATTTTAGCCACCGCGAGTAATCGTAGTCGGTTTATTTTGGTCGATTATATAATTAAATCGATAATCGTTCGCTTGTTTACAGCAAATTGTTAATTAGACACTCGTTATAGTGTTTGTGTGTGTGTGAGTGTGTTTAATTATTCTGTGATTCATTACTCATGTTTTTTTTTTTTTTTTTGTTTCAAATAAACTATATGCAAATTGTTGAATTAATCATAGCATTAATTATCTGCTGTTTTCAAAGAACATCCGTTCGCGTTTATTATATTTTTTGATTCCGCGCCAAAATCGGTCGTATGGACACTTCCAAGTTTTTTAATTAATTTTTCATCTGTATATATTCATAGTGAAAATGTGGTGTAAATCTGCATTGACACCACATTTTATAATAATCGACAAAATAAAAATATTAATTAGTTTTCCGACTAAATAAAACATATTAATATTTGGATATTTATTACTTATAAAAATAAAAAATAAAAGTAGCGGTTAAAAATAATCATGCAATTTATTTCAACATATTATTATTAAACTTTTGACATGTGGTGGCTATGTTTACGTTATATTATTTTATTTTTAACAAAATACTTCTGGTGAAAAATTATTATTAAAAATAAATATTTCCATCAAGATCTCCCATTAACTACGTATATATATATGTAATATTGCTAGGAAGCTTTTGGAGCCGTCTACTTAGGACGGGAAACAAGTACACGTTTAATAATAGATTTAACATAATGGGCGGCATAGCTGCTGTTATGAGTCACCCGCGGTATCAGTAAAAAAATAAAAAAAATATGAGTTTTATTTCTTTCTCATTAATCATCCGAGGACCGAGCACGAAATGTGATTTCGGTTTCAAAACATTCCGTCATTGGGGTGTGTTCAATTTTCGGGCCAAAAATGTGTGCTATTATAAGTTATTGATATTGTTAAAACGTTTGAAAAACAACATTATTACATGCCTACATGCATTATGAATATTATGCATGAGCACGAGCCATAAAAGGCACGTTCTGATGTCATTGATGATGATGATGATGATGTTCACGATGACCGTGAAGAATATATATTTAAACAAATTTTTTTTTTTTTTATTTCAATCGTTTGGAGTTTTCAGAAAAGTAATTTTTTGTATTTTCAAGTGTAGTAATTATTGTTAGGACTCGAAACTCTTGATGCACACATAAAAAGTACTTGAATAAGCACGCACTTGAATAAGACGTATAAATATGTTTTGAAATTATGCACTTGATTTTTTTTATTACACTAAATTTTTATTAAACACAGAGATTTCAATATGCAACTATGTCCGTAGTGTTAATAATGTTCATAGGTTGAGTTATACTCAAAATTATGACAAAATAGTAAAAATAAAAATCATACTAGTAAAGTTTGACTTTAAATTTTCAAAAATAGGTGTACAAAATAAAAATAATGGCTTGAAAAATGTTTCTTATTAATTTTCTTTGCACATGTTTGCATCAAATAATTATACGTAGGCATTTGAAAAGTCCAAATCAAAATTAATCTAACCGTTAATGACCAAATTAAAAAGTATTTAAATTAAATTCATTTAGGTATGTACATATATCTTTTTTTTTTATTTATTATTTACTACTTCGGTAATAAAAGTCATTAGTTATTATATTATTTTAACATTTATTTTACTTTTACACCATTTAGATAAATGTGTATTTACATTATGTTTTTACATTTGATTATTCGTTAATATACATTATAAATTATGTAACTTTGAATTCGGTTGTATGCATTGGTTTGTTTATGGAAATTAATTAAATCTGTATTTTACTGATGGTTGTGATGATATCTCATGTGTTTGATTCTTTCTTGATTATATTTTAGACCAAGGGTTCTCAACCTGGGGGGCACGCCCCCCTAAGGAGGCACCATAAAAATTTCAGGGGAGGCGTGAAAATATTCACATGAAACATCATTTTACCACAAAACATAATACTGTTTATGGTTATCTAAATATTGTTTTTTTTTTTTTTTGTAAGTGGGTATGCGATTATCGGTCATAATTATTGTGTAACAACTAACAATACTATTTTCAATAATCTGAAGAATATTATTAAACTATTTTATTCATATTAATAATTTAAGTCATGAACCATGATGTATTTATATTGCAAATAACATATTAAAATTCAATCTTATAGTAGTGACCTCATATAATAGTATAAAAAGGAACCTCAAAAGTTTGAGAACTCTTGTTTTAGACAGTCGGCGGAGATGATGCACTCGACAGAGAGATCGGTTCCAAATGTGTTGAAGGAATTTGGGGAGTTCTGGGTGAAATTTTTGAGTACAAACTTTCAGTGACTCGAAAAAAAAAAATGATGACTTTTAATAATAATAATTGAAAAAGTGACCGAATTCGTTTTCTGCGAGCACATAACATGCGCAGTGTGTATATAGTATACGTAGTGCTAGATAAAATGGTTGTATTTTTTTTTTTTACCGGCGCGGCGGCGGCGATTCTTTGTGAAGTCTCTCCTCAATGTTGTCGAAATCGAACTGAAACGCCTACGGAGGGGACCTTGCTCGTCCGTCGTCTGTTCGCCGACGATAAAAGCGTGTGCAATTTTTGTTCTCGAAATTACCGGGTCCCCGCGGTCCGGTACGCGAATTTCAGTATTCAAACTTTTTTTTTTTACCATGTGCAGTACCGCAGCCTAGAGATAATATTAATATTGTAACAAAACGCAAACATTATTATTTCACGTGTTATTGATATTCCCACTATGCTAATAAGTAATCGTTTCGCGCCGCGTTCAGGGTCGTCGCGTTACGATATATATATGTATATATATGACTCATCGGCTATAGTTCAGTTAATATTATATTATTATTATTATCATAAACATATTATTATTATTATTATTATTGTCATAGTACGAGGCGGCGCAATGTTTTTAATAATAATATCATTATGTAAATCAATTCGTACACGCCGGGACTTTGCCTTCTAGTTATTATTATTATTATTATAATAGTCGCGGACGATATTCGCAAATTAAATGCAAAATAAGTTTACCAAAAAAAAAAAAAAAAAACACATCTAAACGGCCCTGAATCGTTTCGGAACAACGTTTTGTTTTGAATGATGATAATAATAATAATAATATGTATACCACTGCTGGAAGTGTGTATAATTATTGTTGTCGCCGTTGAGACGTTTCCTTTATTAATATACTATTATTATTATGTGAAAGTCGCGTGTTATGAATTGAATTGCCGAGCGGACAACAGCGGATCCTTGACATTATTTATTTATTTATTTATTAATTTTTTTTTCAATTATTATTCCATCCGTTTCTTCTACGTTTGATGATCGCGTTTCACGACGGCGTGTGTACACACCTCCTATATTTGTATCTGCACCGGATCAGCTACACGTCCTGTGCAGCCTGCTGTTTATGGTATTAGATTTTTACACTGCCATTAGGTCATCACTCTAGTCGCGCCAGTCCGGGGTTGCCAACTGTCCCCCGATTTTAACGGCACATTCACGATTTTTTTTTTTATGTTCCCCCCCCCCAGCGTCACGATCAAATTTCATATATTATAAATAACGTACTAGAAAGCCGACTTCAGATTTTACAGTGAGTAGGCGGCCCCATTTGTAGATGAATCAATGTTTACAAACATATATTATCAAATTTTTCTTATCGTGATAATTTTTTTAATACATTTCCATAGATATTATATATACAATGTACATAATATACGGTATGAAAATTAATTGGAAAGTCAGTAATTATTACTTCTAATATAATGCAGATATTGAAGTTCCGTTTTCTTAACATAATATTATGTGACTTAATATAGCATATACATATTTTACTATGGTTAAAAAAATCCAAAATTCAAAACCGCCTAAAAAGATTTTTTGAAAAATTTCGAAAATAGCCATTTTGTAGAATTACTTAGAAGTCACTCAGGGAAAAAAACAATTTTGAAATCGGTTGAATTTTGAATGGATGAGAGCATTTTATTTTTCAAAAAACACAGCATATCACATGCATAATTTCATTACAAAGGTCATGGTTGTATAAAATTGAGTTATGTATAGCAGTCGATGGAGGGCATTTTGAACATTCATAAAAATAAACAAAAATATTACAAAAAATATTAATGGTTTGTGTGTACTTCATTACAAAAAATTTCATTCATTCAAAATTCAACCTCATTCATTCAAAATTCAACCGATTTCAAAATTGTTTTTTTCCCTGAGTAACTTATAAGTAATTCTACAAAGTGGCTACTTTCGAAATTTTTCAAAAAAATTTTTTTGGCGGTTTTGAATTTTGGATTTTTTTAACCATGGTAAAAGATGGCTTATAAGTCACATATTATGTTAAAAAAACGGAACTTCAATATCTGTATTATATTAGGAGTAATAACTATTGACTTTCCAATTAATTTACATACTGTATATAAATACTTATAAAGAGTAAATGTATATATATGTGTGTGTGTGTGTGTGTGTGTGTGGTATATTATTATACTACATATTGTAGGGGTGTAGCGTGGAAGGGGGGGAGTGAATTCACTCTGAGTGGAATTTTTAGAAAGAGCATCAAAAAAAAAAAAAAAGTAATTTGTAGACAAGAAAGCTTGACATATTTTGCATCACGGATATTCTTCGCTCCTCGGGTCAGATACTCTTGAAGGGTGTGTATACATTTAAATAAACGATAAATAATTTTTTCAATAAGACGATTCTGAACGAAAGAAGTTAATAATAAAAAAAAACAATAAATAGTCGTAATTTTCAACACACTCACCAAGAGTATCTGACTCGAAGATTGAAGAATACCCGTGGTGCGAAGTTTTTACATTACCGTTCCAGACTATATAAATTGTGCACATGATCTCATTGAGTCCGGAATTGTCATATTATTACTTGTTTGCAATTACAAGTTAAAGTCTTTGGTTAAAAGCTAAAACCTTTTTTTTTTCGTAAGTAACTTCTCACTTAACGAGTTACGTCTGTTTACACAAAATATGCACTAATTTCGTAGAATATTAATTTTTTCGTGTTTAATAAGGTTAATTTTTGTCTGATAAAAATTGTTTTGAACAAATTGTTTTCATAAAGAAAAAAATCCGGGCATACTTCGCACTATGGGCATTTTTCGTTCTTCGGGTGGAATTTGGAGAATGTATTAAATTTTAAAGAAACGATAAATTATTTCTAACAATAAAACAATTCTGAGTGGAGCTTCAGTTTGTACAAGACAATTTTAATTAAAAATTATATATATATATATATATATTTATACTCATTCAGTTTTATATTCCACTGATGAATAAAATGTGTTTTCATATTTTGAATTTTCCTATGCCAAAACGTTTTTCATATTAGTGTTCATTTATATTTAAATTTTCATAAAGTTCGGATTAAAAAAATATAGTTTTTAAGGAGTTTTTGTCAAATTTGGAATAGTTTTTTTTTTTAAATGATGATAAGACTATTGAGAATTTTGAAAATTGACATTTCAAAAGTACTATCTAGAGGCAAATTTTGATTCAAAGAGTTGCTCGTCATTTACAGAAACTAGAAAGTAAATAAAAAATAAATATTATTATAAAAACACAAGTTTCTTCGCTTCATTCGGAATCTAAAATCGAAAATATTAGGAATTTATAAATAATAGGAATTAAGAGTCGAAGTGTCAGAATCGAAATAATTATTTTTTCATTAAGTACCTATGTATGTAGATTTCAATAGATTTTATACATTGCTCACTCGAGTTTCGGCATTTTCAAGAATACTTCAAGTCAGTATATTATGAATTTTATACTTCTCCTGCTCATTTTTGGAGCATTCTATAGCATCATGCGGGGGGGGGGATTCAATATTTTATCAAAAATTTGTATCGTTTTTTGATATTATGGATTCTAAGCATAAAAAAAAAAGTTTTAAGTTAAAAAAAAAAAAACTGAAGTGGTTGTAAACGACAATTTGCACGATATAAATAAATATACACAAAGCGTTTTTGCAATCGATTGAAGTTCTGTCGTTGACCTTCGTGTCGAGTTTTTGCTATTAATTCAAAGAATACGTTTAAATAAGGGGAGGGGAGCATCATAATGATAAATAGTAGTATATAGTACGTACTTACATGTTTATATTGTGTGCGCCTATTGTGTCAAAAAGCGCGTTCAGAGCTTTTGTAATAACTTTCACTCACAAACGAATCGCAACGATCGTTCGGTTATTTTTAATTTATGGTACAACACCAGCTGTTCTTATTGTAAATATTTAATAATTCAATACACGTATTAAACTGGTACGATAATAACTCAGAGTTCGTTATTTTTACATTCCATTACAACGTATAGAGGTGCTTAAAAGTTTCGGTAACAAAAGTTTTAAGGGTTCATCGCACTTCGCACGGTTTATTTAACAACAATAACGTCCAAGGACACGGAATCGCTCTTTTAAGTCACAATTATAATAGTTAATAATAATTATTAACGACTTACGTTCAACGACAATCAATAACGTCATATTTTCGTGTGTATTATTTGCAGGCCTTGACCGTCATAATTTTCTTCCTGCACTACAACAGTTTTCCAGGCGGCGATAACACGTCGGTTATGATCACTACTGGAACGTACGTCGGTTACGTGATCATTCTGGCCGGTATATTCATCGGACTGTTCACGGGAACACCGATAAGCTCCCGATTGGTAAGTCAAGCTTGTAATAATTATTACGTAATAACGTTAACATTACAATTAGGTATTTACAGCTATAATATGTGAGATTTGAGAAAAGTTATTAAAAAAATTAATTAAAAATTATTATTTTACCATTTGTCAATAATGAAATAATAATTGTACTACATGTAAACATATTATAACATTAAAATATTTTACTCAAAAAAAAAAAAAGAAAAATCATTTACAGTATAAAAATAGTTATAATACTATTTATAGACAGTTAGCTGCAGGGCCGTATTGAGGTCCAGTAGCACCCCTGGCGAATCATTGCATTTGCGCCCTCCCCCCCACACTACTCAAAATAAAAAATTTCCATTTTTTAACGAAAAACCATTTGAGATGTATAAAACATAATATATAATTATATACGTAGGTAATAACTAATAAACTTTAATAAATATTTTTTACTTGTAATCATGTAAAATAACGTTTTTATTTTTATAATCTTAAGTTATTTTGAATGTAGTTAAGTTTAGTGAATTGTATAGTATGTATAATTTCACAAAATAACTACACAAATTTAAATAAATGTGAATTTTTCAAAAATTATTTAAGTAGTATTGAGATTTACGCCTTTCTTAGAATTATGACCCTGGCCCATGCCCTCTTGCCCTGCTCTGAATACGGCCCTGGTTAGCTATGTAAGGAAATGAAAACAATAAAAGATTAATCATTTTAATTTTGAAATATTTGAGAGGGGTTGTCGTGAATACTTTAATTTTAGATTCTGAACGAAGTGAAGAAGCTATTGTTTTTACAATGATGTTTGTTTATTTATTTATTTTTTTCTGTGTACAACTTTTCGTATAGAAATACTTGTCCAAAAGTTTCGATCAATAACTTTTTGAAACCCGATTCGCCTCTAGATTGTACTTTAGAGAGGTCATTTTTTGA
>JAIPRM010010203.1:0-13983 GCA_025469315.1 Stegophylla sp. TES_Ste_2020
CAAAAGTACCATCTGTGTTCGATTTTGGATCTATAAAGTTACTGATCGAAACTTTTGGACCAGTGGTTCTATACGAAAAAGTGTTCACAGAGGAAGAAAAAAAAAAAATAAAATAAACATCAATGTGAAAACATAACGTTCATCACTAATGTTCAGAATCTAAAAAATATATATTTCATAATTTCATTGAAATATTTCACGAAGAGCGAAAATTTCAATTATGAAATATTTCAAATTTAGAGCCCTACTTTTTTGTTTATAAAATCGTATAACTCAACGCGGATATACTCGAAGTTTAATTGTCGAATAAATGGAATTTTCTTCGGTATTATTCGGTGTTTTTGATTCAGTAGTGTTTTTAATAAATTAAATTTTCATTCTACCCGGAATCTACTGCCCGACACGATCAAGACTCGAGTGCGAGACGGTTTTAAATCGAGTTTATACGCGCGTGAAAGTAATTATTATTAAACATTATTTATACGATATTATGTTGTATGGCTGCCAGCAGCACGTGTGTAGCATCGACATAGTAATAATAATCTAACAAAGTGCTATAAAAGGCGTTCGACCAGCAGACGGTTGAAGAGAAGGTTTGGAATCTGCCACCCGAACGCGCGTTCTATTTAGGGCTCAACCGAAATCCATCTGCAGTGGCATTCTCGAGATATTTTATCCGGAGAGTGGAGGTCCAAACAGATTAATAGCAAATCCTAGTAGTGGGGGCTAAATTATAAAATACAATATTATCGATTAGGTATTTCCAAATAATATTAGGTATGATTTTATGAATGAAAATTCGTTTTTTCCAATTTTTTTCATTTTTTCGAATAAAAAAAAAAAAAAACTGTTGGAGGAGAGTCTATCCCCTTATCTGTCTTCTCATGTGACAACGTCTATGACATCCATCATCTACTCTTCAACCACGTGGCGGTGAATCTCGCGATTAATATTGCCCAACTCAATAAAGACTTGAATTTCTTCGCTTCGTATTAACTACTCGTCCAACATTAGTGCTCTAATGTAATCGTGTGGTCTTGTCTCGCAGTAGGTTCGCATTTGTTCTGTTCACTTCAACACGCAATGGTGGACGTATATTATAATGATTTATAATACTAATAAAAACGAAAATAAAGGCGGTCGACAACATTTGGAACGGATTTAGGAATTAATAATAATAATACGATGTCTTGCTCAATGTACATCACTCACGTGCCAGTTATTTTTGTCCCACGCTCTTCGCCATGCGAGTAAATGCGTTAAACCAGTGGTTCTCAAAAAGGGTCTGGGTGTGTGTTGGGGCACATAATATATATATATATACAGGGTGGGCCACGGGAATAGGGCCAAAAATAAACGAGTTTTCTCAACCCCGAATGAGAGTAAACAGGTCTAGATAAGTTTATTATATCAGTCAGATAATGTTTAGTTACTACAAAGTTACCACCATTTAGTTACCATTATAAAGCAGTGGAATTTCGATAACTGTGTATTCGAATACGAAGCCTTTGTGAAAAATAATAAATGTTACTAAGTCGTACCTCACTTTTTATTTTGGGGATATGCACTGGCCAGCTAGGTGACTTAACTCAACGGATCTTGTGACTTTTTATTTTAGGCACAGCTTAAGTCACGTGTTTATAGGTCAAAATGTCATACCTTAGATGAACTTAAGGATGCAATAAGAACTAAAATTGCATTAATTGATGATAATTTGCTTTCAGAGCGTTCGCTCAATGTTTTTGAATTTAAGTGCTACGGTCAATATACGAATGTCAATGGTCAGTGGCATTTAAAAAAAAATCAATGACACTTATTTCTGTACAATATAATATAAATAAAATGTTTGTACGTCTATAATATACTGAGTTATATTTATCTTTTCTTGGCCCTATTCCCGTGGCTCACCCTGTATATATTTATTATGTATTTGTTAAATTTAAGCCTGAATTTTTAGTGAAAACAGAGTAAAATTAATTTCAAAATTTTCTTTTTCTCTTCACGTTCGGAAAAACTAATTAAAAGTACTTGAGCGCATTTCTCGAAAACTGGGGGACTTTGTAAATAATGTAAAAAGGGTTGCTAAAGTTTTAGTCGTTGATATGGAACCAATGAGCTATATGATTTATAAAATAGTCATTAGTTACGCTTCGATTTGTTTTCGTCTCGCATCGATTTTTTCATACGAATCGTAGATCGGATCATTCGGAATCATCGCTGTCCGTCACGCCAAATGATAATATACCAAACCCTCCGACGACCCTTTGATATCTCGCCGCGCCCCTTTGTAGATATTTCCAGTAACGTCGTGTGCGACTGTTTAAGAACACACGTCTTGTTTTCTTTATAGAAATGTGAACATATGGTTTTACACGTGAAGCAATGTGGCCGACGACGACGTGTTTAGAAAAATACATACGCGTACACCACGTGCGTGTTAACTAACAGTCGTCGTTAGCAGCGCAGTACATACAAAATACTTGGTTTGCTTGTGAAACCCGATAGAACACATATGATTTTTTTATTTTTATATTAAATTGATGTCCAGTGTTCCAAAATGTTTAAAACGATTATTTGTTTTAAATACGTGTCTCTAGGTTTAAAATATGACTTCTTGTTTTATTAATTCAATACTTAAAAAAGTTTTAATCATCATGTTTAAAACACAATAATTTGTCTTATAATTAAAAATGAGTATAGGATTTTGGTTATTTTTCATTGTTTTGATCACGACAACTAATAAATAGAGCAAGGACTTTCATGCACTAAAAAATCATCAAATATGCATTTAAAAATATGCACTTATGCGTCAAAAAATTAAAAATATGCGGTTAAATATGCCCTTAAAAAAATTAATTTTATTATTATTCTATGTAAGTTTTAACTAGATTTATTTATCAAACTGCAGATTTGGAATCTTTTTTGAATATTGGATCCCATCCCTAATCTACCCAGTAGCCACTGACTTATAGACACTTGATACTATTGTTTTTATACCACGCACCTACTATTCATTAAATAAAAATACAAAAATAGACATAATAAATACTTACCATTATTACTATTTCAAGATAAAATTTATCTTTTTCGTCTTTATAAGTTTATAAAAAATTGTTGACCTTGACTCATGAAAAATATTCACCATAGCGCTTGATTTTCGATAAACCATCAAAATATGCACTAAGAGCTTAAAATATGCTCTTATACGTAATCAAAAATATGCCCCTTAAACCAAAAAATGTCCCAATATGCAAAAATATGTACTAAAAACTTTGAGTGTTTTATCATAAACGTTATGAAATGTATTTTGTACTTAACAATCATTTGATAAAGTTAACCAGAAAAATATGCAAATGCATGTAAGTCCTTGCTCTACTAATAAACATCCCAGATCATATCTGCTTGATAATTGTACTGTTAAAGTTATATATATATATATATATTGGCAATCAGTCTCATCTGGGTTTAATACAATCTGGGTTTTAAATTTTTAGTGAAATACCTTAGAAAAGGTTAATATAGGGTCTCTAATATTTAGTATATTGCCAGGCCCCCCAAGATGTTAGTTGCAGCACTGAGTTTAGGATACGACTACTATTAATCACCGCTTATTACTCGAAAAGGATAATTCTTTATAAATTACAATCCGATCGCAAGAAGTTTGTTTTTCTCATCGTGTAAATCGTGTTCGATTATTATTAATTATTTTACGCGTCAGAAAATCGCTTACCGACTCATACGTATCGGACAAATTATTTACCTGTGTACGGGAACTAATAACAACGTCGTCTTTATAAATTAGTGTTTTATACTGTAAACGGTATATCGAATGTATTTATCGTATTTATATATTTATAGATATTAATATTTCTATAGAAATTATCTATATTGTTTCACGATAATTTTTCAATGCGTTATTTTGAGTATGAAAAGATTTCTATCAATCATTTGTGAACCGCCAACAGTTTTACGGAACCGTCAAAATTTTATAAAAAAAGTGACATAATAAGGGGAGAGATTAAGGAGAATATGTAGGTATTTACTTTTTAGATTCTGAACTAAGTGAAAAAGCTAGTATTTTTACAATGATGTTTATTTATTTTCTGTATACACTTTTTTGTGTAGATCTACTTCGCCAAAAGTGACACATTAAGGGCAGAGATTAAAGAAAATATATAGGTATTTACTTTTTTTTTTTTATTATTTATTTATACCTTTTATAAGACTTATTATTCTTTAATATAAACATATTTTTACTAGATAGTTAGAAAAAAATAATTTGTAAACATATTATCAAAGCTCCTTGAGCATTGTCATAAAAATATTGAATATACAATCAAATACACGGCCAAGTATCCAGTTTTATCTGTATACATTATATATTTATTTCATCAGTTTCATGAAAATACAGCATTAGAATCAAGAGTTCTAGTAAATTTTTAAATATGTACATATTAAATTATAAAATGATCAATAAAATAAAATAATAAATAACATTTTCTTTTTATGTAAGCGCTTTTATTTTAGTTTGAAATGAGTTAAGATAAACATTAGAATCGTAAAGAAGAATCTAGATACCAACGTAAATAATAATAATTACTATTAGTTATTGGATTTTGATTTTAATTTAAGGACAAAACACTAAAAATTAAAGTTAGCGATATAATTAGTAATCTTCGACGGAAAACCAATATAATAATGAATTATGAAAAAAGTAAAATAAAGTAAAGTAAATTAAGTAATATAAAGTATAGACAAGAAAGGCGACATACTTCGCACCACGAATAATATACACTTGAAGTGTGTGTTTAATTTTAAATAAATGATAAATCATTTCTTCAGTAAAATGATTCTGAACGAAAGAAGATATTAATAATAATAATAATATATAATTGATTAAATAATATAAAATGTATAAAAAATTAATGATAACTACTATAAAGAACAATAATAGTTGTGATTTTCAACACACTCGCTAAGAGTATCTGACCCGAACAGCGAATAATAACCGTGATGCGAAGTATGTCCGGCTTTCTTGTCTATATTTTACTTTAATTTACTTTACTTTACTTTAATTTACTTTACTTTACTTTACTTTTTTTTATCTTATAAATAAAGAAAAAAAAATAATGAGAATAAAAGTGTTAGAAAAAAGTGTGAAAAAAAATAGAAATTTTTTCTTATAAAAATTGTTTTTCCCTGTTTTCAGTTCATAGTGGGATATGAAACTGGATGAGTATAAATTAATTTTTTTTGTAATAATAATAAACTTTGAAATTTTTAAGTAAAACTGTCTTATTTAAACTGTGAGTTGCTCAAACACCCAGTGAACTATCCTACGCTTATATATTTTACGTGATAATTTTATATATAATATAAATGATATTGATTTTGGATTTTAGAAGATCAAATACGTATTGATAGGTAATTGATGGACCGTATAACTGTGAAAACTTTATAGGAACTAATAAAATACGGCAACATTGCCTAGTACCTAGCCGGCGGAATCGATTTACGTCTTTTCCCAAATCATCGAGTGCAAACGTGTACACCAGATGTGATAACATTTAACGAAATGCAAATTCGAAATTTTGCAAATTTAACAAATTTTTGTTCGAAACCGACGAGATATTATATTATCATTATTGGACGCGAATTCAGCTTGTTTATTCGAGCAAATAATATTTTAATACAAAGATTATGTGATTGTTGCGGTTTTAACGTTACTAATATTTTATAATAATATTACATCTTATGAGGTACTGCCGAGCGCAGAAAATAAAGACGTGTTCTCCGGCACATAATATAAAAAAAAAAAAATAAAAATAATACTTATTTTATGATAAAGAGAACCGAAAGGATACACGTGTTCAATTCCGGTAGCCGTGTATACGCGCATAATTTACATACATACATATCGTATATACATAATACACATTTATTCATAAATCCCGACCAGAATCCGGCGCAATTATTCACAGCTACGCCGATAATAAAAACGTCCGACATTGTGCGGCTTCCAGTCAGAACGGAAGGAGAGATAATGCCTCGAGTACATTATAATATTGTAATGTAAGTTTTGCATTCCGTCGGATTTTGCCCGCTCGTCCTCGGCGTCCGTATTCTTTTCTCCGTTCCCGGCACAATGCTCCGGTTGTACGCGTTCTTTTGCTTCGGTGCTGCAGCGGAGGAAGGTCATAATGACCGAATACGCGCGTGTACATGCAAATTTATATTATAAGTTCATAGAATGCACGATAACATAATGTCAGCCGACTGGGACCCAGCGAATAACGTTTTATTTTATTGAGGAGGAGATTTTGATGAAAATTTCTTTTATCATTCCCGGGAGCTCCATAATAAAGTGCAAGATTTCCAAACGCGAAAATTCGTTTCACGTATGAAACTTGTTATTTTGAATTTTTTTTCTAATTTTTTGTTATTTTAAGGTCATTTTAATGGAGTTTTTCTCCAATGTCTTTTTTCAAACGAGTAAATTAAGATCAAATCGTCTCCTCAAAACTTAAAAAGTTTTCAAAAAACGATTTATTTTATTTGGGCATGTATTTTATGTTTGTTGTACACGACGAACTTAATAATAGTGGACAAAAGATTATTGTAAATCTTTCTAGTAAGTGTAAAAAATTATTAAGTAACTGTTGAACATTATCTTTAATAAATTCGTTATAAAGTGATTGTAATAATTAAAAGGAAATAGGTTTTTCGAAACTACGTATTTTTTTTTTTATTTGTGAAATGTATTTCTGCTGAAATAAATCGGAACTTTCATTTTCATACACTGAAAATATGATTCTGGAATAATATTTTCCGACGTTCAAATTTTCACATATAAATAAATACAAATACTTTTTGATAATACATTTTTCTAATATAGAATATTACCTCATCACGAAACGGTTTTCGACTTAATACTCTCATTGATCGTCGGGCTATTGCTAATCTTTGTTTCCTTAAGGATCTAGCAAGTGATTGCTGTTGACTCTTTGGTTTTCTAGCAGGTGTCCATTTTCATGTCCCATCTTATACTTAAATCGTTATTTAACTTCTCTCTGTATCCTCCCCACTCATTTTCCACCCGTTATTCGTGTAATAATTCGCTCGCCCGATCAATGATTCCGGCGAATAAGTGCCTCAATCATTGGCTCTCGAAAAGAGGAACAAGTAGGGCATTGGCCTCTCTTTGGAATTTTTTAAAAATATTTTTAACTTTTATTGTCGTTTAAACAGACATTTGATTAATATTTTACTAGATTTATCTAATGATACTAATCTATAAAATTCTGTCCCCTATTTTGTAATTTGTTAAGTATACAACTTTCGTTCAATATAATTTTTGATATTTTATTTCATTATGCCCCTCCTCTCCATCATAAATTTTCTGTGGGCCTTCATAACCCAACCTATCCTGTCTTTTGCATCATTTAAATCCATTGATTTATTTTAAAACTTGTAAAATTAAAATCTTAACAACTTGTTAATTTTATTTCGCCCATAGTTCTATTATATAATAATAATTCGTGTTTTTCAATTTAACCCATGGTTTAATCCTTTTTGTAATTATAATAAATAAACAATACTAAGTATAGAATATTTTATAACGAATACCTACCATAGTTTCGTTTCGTGATTACATTAGGTAATATATCGGTACTACGGGAACACTTGTATGAACGAATCATCTAGACCTGCGCGTGCTAAGTGATCCATCGCGCAAATTATAAAATCATATATTATGTAGTCCGCGTGGGTGCGATTGGTGTAACATAACATTATGCAAATCATGTCACTCGAAAAGCATTGCACTGCTATAAGGAAATCGTTCACTTGTGAGTGAGAACGACATTGATAATAATTACAGTGACTCGTGTCGCTAAACGAGGGGAGTCATTCATTTGGAAATTTATTAAAAGAGTAGTTTTTCGCGTACGTTCAAAACGTGTGTTACGTTTCCATTAATTTTTTCCAACATTTTTGACTTGTCTGTGAGTTGCTGTGAGACATTTGTTTTACCCGGATGAACGAATCGTTCGATTATCATGAATAAAAAACCCGTATTTACTATTAAACTGTATTAATACTATACCATTAAACTATTATTGTTGTCTCAGTAGTATAATAATTTTTAGTCTTTGGATTTTTTTTTTTTTTTTAAATGAAATCGAGTCTCAATTACCGTACTTCAACTCAACAGAGAGTTTAGAAAATCAAAACAAAGTATAATATTATTTCCATCATTATTAGGTCTATAAATTATAGTCATAAACGCGCCCTGTTATCGTCGGACCACCGCCGTGGAGCGACTCGACACACACAGTTTGGCCTAGAATAAAGAGTATATTTTATTATTTAGAAAAATTGATATTCGTGAACACTAATATCACTGTAATAACAGTAAAACACATCAACTTTCGTGTACGTAATATTTTACTTTCTTGACTATAATTATTATTAATGTTACGTGTCGTCGATAATGATTACGTCGTGATTTTATTGTACGAGTAACAAATGCCAATTATATTGTATTGTTTTAATAGAACATTTAAAATCGTTCTTAAGATAATAATAATTAATCAATTGAAACCCTTAACGTTCACAAGATAAGTATTAGATGACGTGTAATTGGTTTTAATTGAAATCCGTCTCGGATTAACCGTAACAAGGTGTGGGTTGTTTGTAATCAGAAATTTTTTAACGAGGACAGTCTTATGTCGTATTATAGATTTTGTAGATCCGATAGATCGATCGGATTGATCAGATCGATAACATATTTATGACTACAATCAGACATTAGAAACGAGAAAGATATTGTTGCAGAGTTTCAATCAGATAGAAATGTAGTATTTATAAGAAACAATAACGAACGGAAGAATCGAATAATAATTTACTCGGTTTGTAACTCGTATTTGAACGACGAGTCTTGTAATTAAATACGTGATTAGATACAGACCACAAAACATGGTCAGGTATTACCTCAAACGCTAAAAACAAAAATTGTTAATACAAAAAGTCTTCAAAAATTCTAAAATTATAGATAGCTTTGAGTGTTTTGAATACAGTTCAGTGTATTTATTATATTTAATTATTAAACTACATAATATTTTATATGCTATTAAGTTGAGTTATTGGGTATAATATGTTGATTTGGTTGAAAAATCAACTGGGGGCTTGAAGAAGGTTGGCTCATTTTAGAGTATAGCAAGTTTTTGAAAAAAATTGTAAATTTAAAAAAAATGGACTGTTTAATTTACAACTAGGGTGTGATCGTTGATCTAAAAAGTTACTGTATAAAACTTTTGGACAAGTATTTCTATATAAAAAAGTGTTTTCATAAAAAGAAAAAAGAAAAAGTAATAAATATCATTGTAAAACCGTAGCTTAGAATTAAAAAAAAAACTTATATCGTTAAGATATGAATGAGAAGGTTTATTGAAATCAAATTTCAAAATTTTATTAAATTTAAAATTGATGGAATAAACTAATTTATTTTGGACATCTTCTGTGTAATTGAAAATAATAATGGTATAAGATTCTTGAATAACTGCAGTGACTTATTCTAAATGAGGTAACAAATAGACTTTTAAAAGTGAAAAAATCATTAAAAGAAGAACAGTTTTCTGTTACAAAATATAAAAACGTTATAAGTCATTATTTGTTTTTTTTATTAATTGTTAGACGTTTATTAATATTTACAGAAATACCGTTACAATCACACCAATAATTATTATTGATTCTTATCAATCAAATCTTTATGAAGAAATTCAGTTCCAGTTTGATATTATACGATTTGTGTTTTTTTTTTTTTTTTTATCTGCAGAGATGTATCCCCGGATTCGAAAACGCGGCGTTCAACATGAAAGTAGAAGCCACCAACACGTGTGGCCAGAATGGTCCGTCGGAGTTTTGCGTCCAGTCCGGCAGCCAAGTCACGAAGAAGACGTGCGACATATGTACCGAGTCGTCGCATCCGCCGTACTACATGACCGACTACGGCAATTACATCAACCGGACGTGGTGGCAGTCGGAAACAATGTTCAAGGACGTCCAATACCCCAACCAGGTCAACCTCACGCTGCATTTCGGTACGTGACTTTTGTCCAACACAAATCGTAAACGTAATATAAATGTTATATAATGGACGCGACTAGTCCACGGGGGGGTGAGGGGGTGAATCTGTAAAGAATGAAATCGTGGAAAAGAATTTTGTTCTTCCATAAATTCACCACTTTCAATAAAAAAATGATAATAATAATAATAATAATAATTTTTAATATTAACATGCATTTGAATACTCTAGAAAATGTTAGAACAAAATGCCTTAAAAATATTAATTAATACGCTAAATGAATGGCATAATTTTTTTTTTTAAGTATTAATGAAGTTGAATTTATATCGTGGAGTATATTCTTTTTTTTTTTTTGCCAATCTACGCTGATTTTTGAAACATTTTAGCCTGAAAATGATCCAAAACGTGAAATAGTATAATTCAATATATTATAATACGAAATATAATAATATTATAACTAGATATTTATCACAAGTAGTATGAAACGTCCGATTGTCGCATTTCCTCTCACCATTTTATTGATAACAAGTTTTATATCGTTTCATTATAAAATATGTGTTAACGATATAACTTTATTATTCTTACAGAGAACTTGATTAAACTTTGACAACACAGCCTTTGGCTTTAGTGAGTAGACCAACTGTAAATTTGCATGTAATCTGTATAAACTCTGTTGTTGTTGGTAAATAAACGATTATATTATATTATTATATTATTGTTGGCACAATTTACAATTTCTGCCGTTCGTGTTATTAAACATAAAGTACACAAAATAAAAATATGCCAAAGCAGAATAAATATTAAAAAAAAAGAAATATTTTAGACATAATTTGATCTACATTTTCTCATTCGATATAAATATACGAAAAATGTCTTAAAAATCATAAAAAATTCTCTAAAAATCAAAATAAATGAAAAAATACAAAATTAAATTTCATTTTTTAATCTCACAATACATGATACAAATTTAGCTTTCACAAAACCATGTTTTAAAGCTTCCAGGAAAATATAAAATTTGTATTAAAATCAGTACTTTAGTAAGAGTATTCAGCACATATTTTAATAATACAATTTAACTAATCTAAACCATGTTTCGAGTTACTGCCACATTTAGTTCAATGATACACTATTTTATGTACATTGATATTATTTTTTTTTTTTATTTAGAAATCACGTGTGTATTTGTAATGTCAATATCGACACTCGGTAAAACTGAAATGAAGTCACAGAATAACATTTTATGACACATACTCGTAAACGTAAAACACAAATCAAATTTCAACGTTTTTAATTTTTTTTTTTTTTTGAACTCGGGGTTCTTTTTTTTGTATCCGGGAATCTCTTTAGCCTCACCACTGTATCTGACTCAGAGCTGAGGGTTAAGACCTGTTGATTTTAAATACACGTGCACTTTTATTATCTGTTCTATCTGGTGTTCTCCATTCGGTCGAATGTTATAAATATATTTTTATGACGTCAAAAATTAAGCTTTTGATGTAACATACTTTATGCGCGTACTAAATAGCGTAACGCATAACTTTTACGAGATATATCAAATTAGAAGATTTTGTTGTAAGTAGTTTAACAGCCGTTAACTGAACAGACTCCCTGCAGAGACGCAATCAGTTCGGTCTTCTTTAGTAAGTTTTTCGAATTGTTTTAACTCGTTTACGTACGTCTAAATTATTGGTATGTTAAATTAGAATTCACAGTTTTTATTGAGACCGTTTCTAAAACCACGATGTTGTCGGATAGAGTTAAACCTTCTCTTTTTTTTTTGAGTTCATTTGAAAAATACTTCACTATACCGAATGCTCCACAAAGATATTGCTGCGCTTAAGAAGTGTATATCATAATTATTTTATATATTATTATATTGTTTAATGACATCAAAAGCACTTATAGGTTTTTGGTACTTCAAATCGTATAAACTACAAAACTTTTTAAGTTTTAATTTTAACAATCGATCGCGTTTAATGATAGTATTGTTAGCACCGTTAAAATATTATCATAAGTATTTAACTTTGATTTTACGTCTCTGGTCATTCAATAGAAAAAGAAAATTTATTGATTTCGAAGTGTATATTAAGATATTAATAGTTGCAGAGTACTTAATTCGTGAAAATTAAAATTATCAAAATTACAATACGCGTGAAGAAGTATTTATGATACAGAGAAACTTTATTTATCCAAACCAATATTTATGTAAAATCGATTAAACATAATATTACAAAATATTTTTTTACGTTTTTCTACAAACGCATTTTTTTGTTTATTGTATGTACAACCATACGTCTTATTTATGGTACGTTTTACAATTCTAAAATTGTCTCTGAAAAATCTTTAAAATAATCATAATATTGTCGTTTCGAATTAGTTACGGAAATTTTTGTATTTGTTTACACAATGTTCGTTGTATTTCAATGCGAAAACGTTTACATATAAATAAAAAAAAAAATTAATATACATCACGTAAAAACGCTAACTTCTTTTTTTGACTCAGAATCTAAAAATTGTTACTGATTTTATACAAAGTTAAATTCCCTTTTAGATTCTGAACGAAGTGAAGAAGCATATGTTTTTACAATGATGTTCACTTTTTTTTTTCTTCCTCTGTGAACACTTTTTCGTATAGAACTACAAGTCCAAAAGTTTCGATCAGTAACTTTATAGATCCAAAATCGAACCCAGATGGTACTTTTGCGAGGTCATTTTCAAATTTCTCAAATTTTTTATAAAAATGCGAAAAGGCTGAAAAAAAATTGTCAAAAAACGGCGAAATATGCAAATACCACAATTTCCGTAACAATGAAAATTACTTTTTGACATAACTTCTAAAATAATGCAGCTAAAGACTTGAAATTTTCACCAACCACTAAAAATAGTTACGAGATCATTTTGTAAAAATTTAAAAAAGATTTGATTAATTTTGAGTTAAGTACAGCATTTTGAAAATTTTGGAAATTTTTAATTTTTTGTAAGTTTTTAGGTGATAAAATTTTTGATTTTTGATATTAAGACTTGAAAATTTAATATGATTTCACTGATATATATGTCTACTCGACCTGAAAAAATCTCAAAAATCGTTAGTCAAATTATTTTTTTATAATCGTTTGAAGTTAGAATTTCGACTAAATTCGTTTGTTTTACCTAAAATCACGCACTTTAACGAACGTATAAGAAAATTGGCAAACCGATTGTTTTGAAATTTGGTGTCTAGATAGAAAATTTCATTGCGAATATTTTTGTGCAATAAAATTTCTTATTTTACACTTTACTAGGGTGAGACTGAAAATAAATCAAAGAAAGTACTGACACTAAAAGGTATTTGTTATTCGCTTATCGTATCCTACGTATTTTTCGACGCTAAATTTAATACGATACAAGTCGGTAATTACGGTGTCGCTTTTGGACTGCCGCCCAAATACATTTCTCAAAGACACAGCGCCTTATCATTTGTCACATATTACACGGACTGCCATGTTATGTATACACTATTATATGTATATGTGTATGTTTACACTATTAAATAACAGTATCTAACCAACTATTTTATATTTATATTAACTTCCTTTTTATATTATTAAATTCCCTCGTTCAGAATCGTTTTCTATTGAAGAAATGATTTATCGTTTCTTTAAAATTAAATACACCTGTCAAGATAATCTCACCCGTCGTGTGAAGAACACCCATCGTGCGAAGTATGTCCGGCTTTTTTATTTTTCTGTGTACAACTTTTCGTATAGAAATACTTGTCCAAAAGTTTTGATCAATAACTTTATGAAACTGGATTTGCCTCTAGATTGTACTTTAAAGAGGTCATTTTTTGAATTTCTCAATTCTTCAATTTTTTTTTTTTTTTTTTATGGAAAAAACTGCTAAAAATTTGACAAAAACGA
>JAIPRM010010204.1:0-13981 GCA_025469315.1 Stegophylla sp. TES_Ste_2020
TCAGAATCGTTTTACTGAAGAAATGATTTATCGTTTCTTTAAAATATAATACGCCCGTCAAGAGAATACCACCTGTCGTGCGAAGTACACCCATCGTGCGAAGTACACCCATCGTGCGAAGTATGTCTGCTTTTTTTTTAAATTTATATCCAATATTTTTTTTTTTCATTTTTCTTATTTATCACCATTGTATAAGTTTTCTTGTAGTTTATTTTCAATTTTAATTTACTTACATGTGTATCTAGTAATTTTAGTGGCAAATGCCAACTCCGATGTATGGGCATACTTATTAGTCATTAATCATTATGCAATACTATATAATGGTAAAATATAAGTATTGTAATGATTAATTTTTATAATTTTATTTATTTATAATTAAAAATAATACAAAAATGTATATTTATTTATAAATAAGTTCAAAAATTAATACTTTATAAACATTAAAATAATTTTAATTGATAGTTGATTAACTATTTTGAATACATAAGTTACCTTCACATTTTTTTTTTTTTCATAAACAAAGTCAATTCTTCTTTCTTTTTCAACAAATTTTTCTGTTACTTTACCCTGAAATTCTGGACTCATTTTTAAATCTTACAATACATTTTTTTTCAATTGATAATATTCCGTGTGAAGATAGTCTATTTTGACTTTAGGCAGACTAACAATATGTTTTTAATCTTTTTAAGGTTGAATTTGTTTTTTTTTTTTTATGTTGTACTTAGAATAATTACAATTAGTTTAGCTAGTTTATTATATGCTTCTTTCAAAACTAGGTATAGTTTATTTAATTTCATGAATTTGATTATTTCAAAAATTAGTTTATCTTTAAATTCTGCTGAACTGTACTGTATGTAATTCATTGTAATTCATTTTTTAGCTGGGACATATTATCTTCCCTACTGCTTCTGAAAACACTTCAATTCACTCTCATAAAATAATTTGTTATGTTTTTGATACAACTCGGAATTAAGTAATGAAAAGAACTCCAATTTTCCCAGAGATTCAAATCTACTTTAATTTTGATTCAAAATATTATCAATAACTAAGTTATCATAAATTCGGTTTATACTTATTAGCTTTCTATTAGCTACTGGAGGTAACTTTCTTTTAACAAAATTCTGAAGATCATAAGTTCGTTTTGAAGATTTAAAAAAAAAGCTGCCAGAGCAGATATTGTTTAGAAAAATGTGGCTATAACAATGAACAAAAAATGTGCAAGTGTATAAGTCTTGAACTTTAATATTTAAACCATTATTTCACCCAGACATAACAGCAACGCCATCATATATATATAAGCTACAAGTTTTTATCAATATAAAAATTATTTCAAATTATTTTGACATGTTCAAATATTGCTGTGGCAAATCGATTATCACATCTGTAAAGTAAACAAATCTCATTTGAGTATCACCATTTTTATCTACGAAGCCTGTAACAGAAAAGAGCTGAGATTAGTTTATGATATCAGATGTTTCATTTAAAATAATTGCGACGAAATCAACTTGAAAAAGTTTCTCTTTTATTTTTTCGGGATTAAAAAACCAAGGAAAGCGATTAGGTCAGGGGTCAGCAACCTTTTCTATTCGAAAGAGCCAAAAGTGACAATATACAAAATTTTCCAAATTTAAAAGAGCCACTAGAAATTTTCGTAATTTTTTTTAATATAATTTTATAATATCAAATTATATCGTATTTTATTATACCTTATTAAACTGATTTTATTATATTACATGTGAACACACCTTTAAAAAAATAATTTGCTTCTAAACTGTCTTCTTCTCTGAGTTGAAACAATGAGCATATAAACAAAATATAGTAATGAATGACGATACAGCCGAAGACCACAAGCAATTAAATTAATACACATGCAATGTAAAGCCCCGTCCATACTAAGGAAAAACATTTTTGCCGATAATGTTTTCGATGTATATGATGTTTACCGCCATTAGACAAGAATAAAAATTTTGTTGGCAACAATGTCAGCGAAAAATGTCCGCGACAATGTTTCTTTGTGTGGACAGGACTTAACATCATCCACGCTGTGTATGGACGACTGATGACGAATTTTCGGCATTTATGTCAATTCGTCGAACAAAATAAGTCATAAAATGATATCGTATTCTTTTGAACTTTGTTCGTATTGTTAATTGGTCATATGAATAATTAGTTGTAGATAGTGTCGCGGTTATTGGTTTTAACGGAAAGTACAAAATAAACATTTTACTACGATAGCTTGTGCTCTATGCGGGTACTATCAAGTTATTGTTGTTTAGTATAATTTCATATTTCAAAAAGCAACAAAAATAATATATAAAATGAAATACATTTTTTTTATATAAATGGTTTTTGAACATAAAATATTAATTTTTACATGTGGAACTGGAAAGCCACAACTTAAGATCGAAAGAGCCATATGTGGCTCGCGAGCCGAAGGTTGACGACCCCTGGATTAGGTCGTTTGAATAATTGTCAACTCTTTTAAGTGGTTGTCTAGAATAGGATCATACTGACGAATTAATTCTAAGAGCACTCATGAAATTAATACACAAGGACTGGTTAACCAAATAGTGTTATTATTAGATTGCGGATATATATATTCCCTTAAAAGAGTAAAACTATTATGCTTATATTCTCTTAAAAATTTGAATATATGTCGTGATATTCCTTAAAAATATTAGTAAAATATGCAGAAATATGCTTTAACATCAATATATTTTTTGTTATTAAAAAAAAAAGGAGGAGTTATATAATTTATGCATCGTGATTGAAACAATTATTAATTACAATGCATTATTGTTAAATTTTGAAGCAAATAACACACAAGATATTTACCTAATAATAAATTATTAATAAATAGAAAAAGTTATCACAGCGGTTGAAATATACTCATTTTTTTTAATCCCTGGAAATATTTCAATATTATATATTTATAATTAGCATCAAAATATGCATTTATATGTAAAATAAATTTTTGTAATCAGATTCTATGTACTGTGAATTGTTGACATTTCTTACTCTCGTGGTTGTGCATACATCCTTAAAAATCATTAAAAATCATTCCCTTATTTTATCTTTGTGAACCTGTTACAATAATTTCAATTTTTTCAAAATAAGGTCTTCTTGAAAAAGGCCTGGAAATCAAATCACTTATAGCACATTCAGTTTCTACAGCAGCCATAATATTGTATAAATTAATATTTTTATTATTATAGAACTAAATACAAAACAATATTAAAATATAGTACAAAAAAACAATACGAAAAAAAATTGATATTCAATCGTACACGTAAATTATATTAATTTTAAATCATTGACAAAGCTTAATAGAATGAGCATGTCTCAGGTGGTTAGTACTCCAGCTGCTGTTGAGCAGGTCTCGAAATAACTAGAATTTCACAGCTATGTATAACTTGCGCATACAGCTATCACATGCACTTTCATGTTATGATCAAAATTAACACAGATAAGCATAAGAAAAATAGATGACATTTTTATCATACATTATGATTTTTTTTAATACGTAATAATATTATTATTGATGACAAAATAATTTTTGTATTTTTACTAAAACTTTTTTATTATGAAACATACCTGATGATTTCACCACTTAGTAGGTCTAACATATTCCTCATTTCTCTTATATCTAACGCCGATAACGTCTTTAAAACTTATACAGTGACATTGAAAATCTGACTTGACTTTTCCTAATCTCAACTTCTTAAGTACACATACTTTTATTGTTTATACATATAAACATATATTGTTCACGACTTGCACACAGCTTGGAATAAAATTTTTATCTAATTGATTTTAACATATATAAGTGATTAAAAGAGAAATCTCCTGTCCACTTTATCAAAACATTTTTCAAGGCCTATAAATTTTGCAAGGGGTGTTTTTTTTATTTTTATTCCTCTATATAAAATTTGTCTTAGGGCCATATTACTCTAGTACCTTTTTTCTTCCTAAATCCAAATTCATCTTTATCATGCTCTTGTTCTATATTTTCTTATTTTATTGAGCTGTAATGTGTTTAATTTAATTTAAGATTGTTGAAATAATGTGATACAATCTTAATATTATTAATTATTTTACTATATTTTATTCCATTTAATTGTTTTAATAGATTTTAGTGATGGGAGTAACTGGTGAGAAGAACGGATATTGGCCTCATCATTTAAAAATTGTTAACTTATTCAATAGTACTGACAAATCTATTCTATGTGAAATAAATAATACATCAAATAAACAAGAGATGTTGTCAAAAGGAGGGTTAGTTTTAATTAAATTAAATAAAATATAATATATTGTGTCTGTCATCACAATGAGCTGATTCATAAAAATTAATAACTATTCAAGTATTATTATTAACTTTATTTTATATATGTATATAATAAATACATTGATAGTAAATAAATAACTTGTAGATCTGACCTAAGAATCCATAAACTACATCTTACAAAACTTACTGAACAAAAATTAAAAAAAAAATTCAATGAACTTTTTAAAATAGTTCTTGATATCATTGAACATGGAAAAAGTAATTATAAATTGCTTGTACAAACTTTGGTAAATATTAGGTACTATATTACTATATATTCATTGATATTATTTTTTTTGAGCTAATTGCCAAAACTCACAATATATTGACTTATTCATTTTGTAGAGATGGCTTGATCCTTATAACATATGATACTCAGGAATCCACACTATTAAATTATGTAGTTGAATTGATGGCTAGATGTGAAGAGATTGCTCGGCAAATGTATCCCTGGAAAGGTAATTAATAATTATTTTATTTTATGGCTCTGAAATTTTTATTCACATGTGTATATCGCTCTGCAGGAAAATCTGAATTAGATTCATCAAATGGGACAAATGAAGTAAGTAACTGATATTATATTTGCGATCACTTAAATTTCTAAAATATTTAAACAATGCACAGGACTTAAAAGGCAAATTAAAAGAATTAGTGTTGGAGCTAAAAGAAAAAATTAATCAAATAATGAATATAAAACCTGGTGAAGTTGAAAATCAATTTTTTGACTATTTGATTAAAAAACCTGTTAATGTTATGCCCAAAAAGCCGTTAGAATTAATTTCATTGAAAAATTCGATTGGATCTAGTTCCAATCCTACATATAATACGGTTTCTAAAGATAATGATACAGTTCCAGAATGTGAAAATATAGCCAGACCAGAAGAAGCTGGAGGTACAATATGAATAACTATATTATATTGTTCAAACATTTAACTTATATATTGTGTTAATGGTTTATTTCCAAAAAGTAGAATTTTATGGTTTTCCATTATTTGAACAAATAAAAAATAAATGTTTTTTCTTAGTACATATTAATAATTATCAAGTCAAAAATGACATCAAATTTTACATTAAAATTGAAATCACTATTAAAACTTAATTTTACTACAATAATATACATAAATTAAACTTGTGATTTTCAAAATATATGTGAAATTAGTTGCATAAAAATCTTATGTTTAATTTTTGTTTTTATTCTAATAGTTTTATAGCACAACTTAATGAACTTATTCCAAATATTTTACATTAATGTATAAACCACATTATAATTTTTTAAATTTAATTTAAATGTATCTTGATTTAATTTAATTTTTTTAATTTTACAGTTTTTGAAATAGTAGAAACACTTGGTTGTAGTTATCACGTATATGTCAATGAATTGTTTGATATGCCTCCTAAAATATTGAAAAAAGTTACCAAAGAGGTCCAAATACTTCAAAAAAGTTTACCAGCTGGAATTTGGGTGAAAACTTTTGAAGATCGGATGGTAAATACTAAATAATAATGTTCAATTATAACAATAATCAATTATTCTTGTATTTTTTATCATCAAAATGTATTATCAAAATTAAATATTAATAATTAGAACTTAGATGTTTATAACTAAGCATATTGTTTTAGCTCTATCCATATTATACCCAAATATTACTATAATTTGACTCGTGAAGTCTATATTTGAAATATGTAGACTTATTTTGCCTATATTTGCATATTTGAATTTTTAAATAATTATTTTCATATAATTATTATTTCTATATTTTTAATATATTATTTGTGAATATTGTAATATTGTTATATAATAGAATTGCAACATCATATTCTCTAGTTATATCAATTTACACTTACATTATTACATAATGGTAATAGGTAGGTATCAGAAAAAAATTCTAAGTTAAAAATTATCTTCAATATTTTTAAAATAATAAATATTTAAACATTTTCTTTATGAACTACTAATAAATCGAAAGCATTGATATTGATCAATTTAAATATGCACCTTTAAGTAGAAATACAGTGATATTTTTAAAAAACACTTAAAACATTTTATCACATAGTTAATAGTTTTTTAAATTTGGTAATATTAAAAAAATTATTTGATTTATTTTAAATTATTAAATTTACTACTTATTTAAATAACTAACTTTGTAAAATATTATCTATTATTTGTGTTGTATATTCGTGTAGTAAGAAATGTGTTTAGAAATTAATTTTTATACTGACGTATTTTTTCACACACATTTATATATAATATGTATTAACATTGTCGAATACACATTTTAATGCATTTTCAGTGTTTAAAATTCGAGCTCTATTAAAAATAAATAAAACAATTTAAATATCATTATTTAAATTTTTTATATTTTGTTTCTTTGCTTCTTGGTGGTAGAACACTGGGTATACCATTTTTGCAATAAGCTAATTTAACAAAAAATCATTTGTGTGTGTTATTACTTATTATTGTATGAAAGCATTAAATATATTAGTGTACTTGAATAATATAAGTTCAAGTTCCAATTATCAACAATATTTAATTAAATATTAATACAATAAACTGAATTTGAAAATGAATTTATTTATTAACTAAAAACAGAAGGTTTGTTTGATTTGAACATCATAGTGCTTAACGCGCTTGACGATCCAAATCACTTACATATAACATTTATACTGAACCTTTAAAAACGTAGGTATTTATTCTGAGATAATTTAACCCGAAGTATTTTTCCCTTAATTAAAAAAAAAAAGTGGTTCAGATTTTTAAATATGATTTCTTTTAAGAACAATTGAAACAAACTTCTAAATTAAAAAATTGCTGAAGACTTTTATGGAGAAGTAATATTATACAAAAACTAAAATGAACATTGTTAAAAAACTGTTAGATTCACTTAAAAAATGAAATAAGCTCTTTCACAAAAAAATCTACTACATGTATTCTCAGTAAAATAATTTCCACCACAATATTAGGATTAATGACTTTATATAGCACACAGTATGTATATGTACTTAATTTTTTTAGAAAACGGATGTGGGTTTTCCATTAAGAAGCATGTTTTTGAGAATGTTCTATAATCTGGATATTTTTTTAGAAAAATAGTGCTCTGATCTGATTAGTGCTGGATTACTGAGAGTCTATTTTAATGAGATTATAATATTCTAATTCAAATATAGTTAAAATTTTTTTAGGATAATAAGACAGAAATGATTGTTATTATTTGTAACCAATATGTTACCTACTCAAAATAATTTACGCTGAAATTATTATATTATTTATAATATAATATGTATGCTTAGTGTATTAAATAATAAACAACAATTCATGTAGATTAATTGAGAATAAATAATTGGTAAATATGATAAATAAAAATAGATATTTTTATTAATTATGGAGCATTACTAAAATCATTTACATAAAAATTTAGATAATTTCATAGAGAACTGTATTTACGTATTCAATTTGATATAAGTTTGTCGTTAATGTCGGAAGAACTATTGTGAATTGCATAAAATGTATTATCTTAAATTTTAAGTGGATGTGTCTCATAAACAAAATTTTAGGATCACTTTACTACTAGAAAAGTGAGGAAACATTTACATAAAAAAAATACACATTATTACACCATCTATACATTTTTCTTTTGCTCTAAATCTAAGAATTAAGTAGTATTCAATGGTATAACCAAAACTATATTTTATATTAATTCAAAAAGTAGTAAATAATTTGCAAAAACTTTATTTTTATTGTTTTGTAGGATTTGTTTTCTGTTTTGATAAGTGGACCGGAAAAAACACCATATGCTAGTGGTTTATTTATTTTTGACATCAAAATACCAAATACCTATCCACGTGAACCTCCATTCTGCCATTATTATAATTTTTGTGATGGCCGGTTGAATCCTAATTTATATGAAGGTGGGAAAGTATGTCTTAGTCTCTTAGGTATTTGGGATGGAGATTTAGTGGAAAAATGGTCACCTGATAATTCTAATTTATTGCAACTTTTGGTATCAATACAAGGTAGAAATAAAATTTTTATTTTTTATTTTTTTATAAAATAATATACTTATTTTAGGATTGATTTTGGGCAGTGAACCCTACTTAAATGAACCTAATATACAATACCTGGTAAGTCAAAATAAAGATGACAGGTCTCGTCAATATAATGAAATTACTCTTATTAAAGTTGTGCAATCAATGACAAATATGTTGAAGATGAAGGATACTACGTAAGTTGAATCAATATCATTACTTGTATAAATAATCATTTTTATAATAATTTAGATGCAATTTTATAAACTGAGGGTAAGAACTATAAAAATATATAGCATTTTTTGTTTGCCTCCTAGAGAATATTTTTTAAATTCATAAGTATAAAATAATTAAATATAAATTAACTTGCCGCTTATATTGTAAATGTTATCATCTGTTGTTTTATGATATTTTTCTTAATGTTTAATTTGAAATGGAGAACCACAATTTTTCGATACATTTTTATAATATTGTGTGTGGAGAATAATAGACATAATACAATACTAAAATTATCATTTCTACTTAAAAATAAAGTATATAATGAGAAAAAGCAAGAGAAAAAAAAAACTTAAAAGTAAATGTAGAACAAAAGTAATTAGATTATTTTAAATATACAAATTAATCAACATAAACATATATATATATATATATATATATATTATACTATGCAATATTATTAAACAAAATTAATATAATAAGTAAATAATAATAGAAAACAAAGATAAATAAATTAAATATAATTAAAAACATATATATTACCTGCAGTCATAAGAAGATTAGCAGGGGAGTTTAATATATAATTTTTAATTGAAAAATAAGGATAAAAAGGTTTAGGATCTCTTGTATTAAGGGCATTAATTTGATTAATTATATGATAAAATATAATGTAATATTACATTTTACTAACAAATAATGTTAATAATTAAAATAACTACAAAATAATGATAAATAATATTAATTGTCTTTGAGCCTATTTACTATTGAAGAATCAATAGTAGATACCTAACAATGATTCAAACTATTACATAGATTTAAAAAATAAATATTCACAAACTAATATTTAAGATTTCTATTTTCATAATAATATAATTTCTTATACATTGAAAATATTAATAGCATATTATATAGTATTAAATATAAAAGCAATTGTTTACTAACTAAAAATAATGCATTTGTTGGAATTAGGAAAAAATTGAACATAAACAATTACAAATATTGTGCCTATATCTACTACTATTTTTGTTATATTGAATTTGATTTATTGATTGTTATTTATATTATTTTATTTAGCAATTTTAAAAAAGAAATACTGGAATATGTAACAATTCATGGACCAAAGTAAGTTTTTCTATTTGTTTCATGATTTTCATTTAATCTATTTATCAACATTTATAGGTTGATCAATACCACCAAAAATTGGATGAAGTTATCCGAAAGAAAATTATCTGAAGGTAATATTTAGTAATTTAATAATATGATCTTTTTTTTACTTTAAAAATAATCTGTAATCAAATATTTTTAAACAATAGTTTTTTATCAGTAGATAACATATCTAGTAGATAAAAACAAGTCATTAAATTATATACTATTAAAAGTTTAGTATTATATTTGTATATATAATATATATATATATATTAAATATCATTCTAATATTGTGAGTTACTGACAAATTTTAATTCAAGTTATTAGCCAAGTATTAGAGGCAGAGTAATAAAACCAAATTTTATTTTATTGGGTATAAAGATTATATTTCTGTATTAACTTTTTGTAGCACATGCACATCGATAGCTATAATATTCTGTTTACACTTTTCTTCTAACTTTAGTGAAAGTTAATCTCTATGTATGTGATTTATTGGTGAATATTTTAGATTTTAAAAAAATTCCATAAAAAGAAATCATATAATGTTAAATCTGGAAAATTTGGAGACCAGACAATATCACCATTGCAGGAAATCTCTGGATCCAAATTAACAGCGAATTACAGTGGTAAGGAGTATAATATCACGATATATGTTTGGTTCTATATGTAATATGTATATATTATGGTCTATGTATGATTTTAGCAAAATAGTGCTATAAGACATACAGTGTATATTTCAAAGGATATTTTTAAGAGAATGATTCTAAATCGTGCCATTTTGCTCAAAGGTGATACTGCCTGGTCACCACATTTTCTACATTCAACGCTACTTGATTTCTTTTGGTAGGGTTTTTTGAAATCTTAAGTGTTCACCAATAAACCACATATACCTATTACTAGATTTAAAAGAAAACATTAAACGGGAAATTACAGTTATCGATTTTCACATGCAATAGGGAGTTATAGAAAGTGCGCGTAATCAGATAGCTGATTATGTACAAAATGAAGGTGGCGGCTACTTAAGTAATAACATTTTTTAATGTTGAGATTTTGTTAATTGCAATTATAAATATAATCTTTATGTTGAATAAAATAAAATTTATTTTATTACCTTTTAATTTATGTTATCTAATATTTGGCTAATAAAATAAAATTAAAATTTGTCACAACTTCTTGCCGTAACTTGTATATATTTAATTTTTTTTTTATTGTTAAGTGTTCCTGACATACATGGTCATCAAACTTATTGATAAAATAATAAATAATAATTAACATTTATACAATTGCTTAGCGTAATGAATTACATTATATAAAACAAATTTCCAGGATTTTACATTTATAAATTTATATATAAAGTGGTACAATAAATATAATTAAATTAATTTATAATTTAAGTAGTATTTTTATTATTTGAGTAGGGTATCATAAGGACGTCCACGCTTGAAACGTCGGGCAGTAAGCTTAACGCTAAGATTGAAATGTTTCGCGCTTTTGGCATTGTTTAGTTGGGAGAAAAAGTTGATTGTGAGATTTTGAATGTAGGCTTTGATTGATGGGATTTTAAAATCGGTGTGAAGTGCTTCGTTTCTGATGACCATGGCGCTTTGGATATTGTACGTAATATCTTGGATTGGAAGACTTGGATCTTATTTATGTGGGTTTTTGCACAGTTACCCCAGACAGGAGCAGATTAGAGAACTAAAGGTCGTAGAATTTGCTTGTAAAGAAGCAGGGAGCAATTCCAACTTAATGTGGATTGGCGGTTTATTAAGGGGTAAAGAATTTTAAGTCTTTGGTAACCTTGTTGTAATTTCAAAGAAATATGCGGGTTCCGAGTTAATTTTTTTATCTAGGATAACACCTAGATATTTTATAGTAGGGGACCATGATAAATTGTCACCATTAAGTACTAGAGGAGGTGGGGTTTTGGGACGACGAAGTGTGAATAATACTGCTGTACTTTTTGAGGGGTTTAAAATAATTTTCCATTTTTTCGCCCAGCACTTTATTTTGTTTAAGTGGTTCTGAATATTTTCAGTGACAGTGCAGACGTCACTGGAGCTTGAATAGATAACACTGTAGTCAGCGTAAAGAGAAACTTCTGTGTTGGATGTAGTGGGAAAGTCCGCGATATATAAATTAAAAAGCAGGGGGGAAATTTTGGATCCTTGGAGAACACCGGGTGTTAATTTTTTTGTTACTGAGCTGGTGTCATTTATGCGAACTGAAAAACAACGATCAGAGAGGAAGGATTTAATTATATTGAAGATTGCAGTATGGGTATTTAATGTTTTTAATTTGAATAGTAGGCCGTCGTGCCAGACACGATCAAATGCTTGTGCAATATCTAAAAAGGCTGCACCAGTGTGAAGTTTTTTTTTCAAATCCATTGTTTAGGTGTTCGGTTAGGCGGAGGAGTTGTTATGTAGTTGAGTGATTTGGCTTGAAACCAAATTGATGATGCGGAATGGCTTCAGTTGCATCTAGATGGTTAATTAATCTGATGTATATGATTTTTTTGAATATTTTGGAGACTGAAGATAGTAAACTTATGGGCCGGTAACTGTTAGGGTTTGTGTTATCTTTTCCAGGTTTTTTTATCATTATAACTGAAGCTTTTTTCCATTCAATTGGAAAATGGCCGCTTTTTAATAATGAGTTAAATAATATTGACAAAAATGTGATTACTTTTTTTGGGATTTTTTTAATAAAGCATTTGTGATGAGATCGTGTCCTGGAGATTTTTTGTTTGGTAGTCTTTTTATTATTTTATTAATTTCGGTAGGTGTGGTATAGGGAAGTATGTTTTGAGGAAGAATATCGGTTCAGCTAGTTTATTACGCACCACAGTTTCTGTTTCGATATCTATAATATTATTTGGTGAGAAAGTATTTTAGAAAGTTTTAGGAAAAATTTCGCATTTTTCGACATTCGTGCTTAGGTGGATATTGACCGATTTTAATGGAGGTATAAAACAGGCGTTTGGTTTGATTAAACGTCTGGTTGCGAGCCACAAGCTTGAGTCCGAGGGATGAATTGTGGTTAGGTAATTTTGGTATGATGGTATTCTTTGTTCTTCGAGTAAAATTTTGTTTTTCTTAGTGAGGTAATTTAGATTTTTCCGGTCTTCAGTTCGCCTATAGAGTTGCCACCGTTTCCTGGTCTGGTGTTTTATTTTTATCAGTTTTAAAATAGAGATAGGTAATTGGAGTTGTATATTATAATTTTGGGATGTGTTGTATGACGGGCTTGAACAGTGTTCTGCTGCTAGATGAATAATTTCCTGGAAGTGGCGTGTGGCTTCATCGGCTGAAGTAGTGTTATTTATATTTTTCGGGATTTTTATGTTATGTGTTAAGTAAGTTTTGAATTTTTCCCAGTTTGGTTTGCCGTTTATGAGTTTACGTGATTTTGTAGATATATTTAGAAAGCCCCCTACAGTAATTTTTACAGGCAAGTGGTCTGAGTCAATTTCAAATAGAGGCTCTTAATGGATTGATAGTGGTATTGATTTTAATAATATTACGTCTAGTATGTCCGGATTTCTATTTTGGTCGAATGGATAATATGTGGGGGAGTCAGGTGAAGAGATAGTTGTTGAGGTATTTGAAAGGTATTTGTGTAATTTACGACCGTTTTGGTTTGTCGTTTTGCAGTTCCAAGTGATATGTTTGGAATTTAGATCACCAATAACCATTACTTTTTGAAAGCTGCATAGAATTTTTTCAAAATCATTCGTATATATTTTAAAACTTGGTGATTGATATGCGCTAACAAGAGTTGTAATTACATTGTTGATAGATATAGTAATTGCGACTGCTTCTAGTGATTGTAGAACAGGTATAAAAGTGTGTTGGTGTTTTATTTTAGATTTGATTATAATAGCTATACCACCTGAAGGTCGAGCTGCTAATCTGTCATTACGATAAGTGGTATAGCCATTAAATTTTATTTTATCTGTGTTAATTAAATGCGTTTCGCTGATGCAGGCAATATCTACATTGTCCGTGTTCAAAAATGCAGCAAAAGTATTTCTGTTTTGTTTAAGGCTATTAGCATTCCAATTTATGATAATTAAATTTGCATTATTAATATTAATTAAGTTGAATGCCATTTACTTGACTTAATATCGTTGGAATATATTCGATGACTATTTTTATAATTTCTTGTAATAGAGAATTTATGGTCGGCATTAGTAACTGCAGAAGTTCGCTTTGGATGTTAGGTTGCGTAGGAGGTGGTTGCTGGTGTCCACGGGTATTCACTTTTGTT
>JAIPRM010010205.1:0-13981 GCA_025469315.1 Stegophylla sp. TES_Ste_2020
TTGAAGAAATTTTAAAAAGTATCAATTTAGTTTCATTATGTTATTTTATGTTTTTCAAAATAATGTTTTTATGTGTTTAAATTTAATCTATAATAGGTAGTTTAAAAATTATACTTTTGTCACGATTGAAAAACATATATATATATATATGTATGTAATACTTATTTATTTAAAAATATTATGAAAAATAAGTTTGTCCTGTATTTTATTTTCTTAAATATGGACACCCTAGCGTAGAGCATTGTTTCTCAAACCGAGTGTTGAGTGTACCCATAGGCGTGCACACAGGGGGTGCCAAGGGTGCACGGGCACCCCCGGATCCTTTGACTGGGGCTCTAATTGCAACAATATGAACCATACGAAAAAGTGTATACAGAAAATAAAAAATAAACATCATTGTAAAAACACTTGTTTCTTCATTTTGTTCAGAATATAAAATATGTTTAAAAATTAAATAAAATTATTATATTAAAAAAGATACCGTTTATTCAATCGACAAGAAAATTCATTTCCATACCGGTATCTTCAAAAAATGTTTCGTTCCTTCGTGGTTAAATGCTCTGAACGTATACATAAAACCAATACGATTGAGCACGAAATTATATACAACATTGCAATATTTCAGTGGCATATCTGTATTACATGTTTAAAATTAAATGTTCATTGAAAAACTATTAAATTCTGAATTCTGTTATACGATAGAAGCCACACGATGAATGAGTTTACTAATGCGATTGAAAAACACAATTGTGCGGTGAATTAATTTTATGTACAACCAACTAAAATCAAATAATCTTCTTAATCAAAATGGAAATTAAACAAAATTTTTAAAAACTATATGTACTCAATTGTAGTAATTAAAAAGGTCTTATAAACATTTCCCAGTTCAATGACAGTGATTTACTGATACTCCGCTCACACCTATTTTATTTAAAAATTAATTAAAAACTATAAAATATATATAAACTAACAGAGTAGAAATACAACTAAATGAAAATAGTATTTTCTGTCGATTCAATGAATATTATTGTTCACTACAAGTAAGTTTTGATTAATTTTAGAATTAATTACAAACCATTTCATAATGTTAAAAACAATTTCTGTATTTAAATTAACAATACAGAATGGCATAGCACGAAGTGCAGTATAAGTACTACCTAAATCATAATTTTCATTTAATAAAACACATTTATTTAAGTTATTTAGACGTCATATAATATTCGTTGACATTTAAAATTCTACTGAAAATGAATTTGGTATATTTTTGATAAGTTCCCTAATAATTACAATAACATAGTGAATTTTAAATTCCCATTGGAACGAGGAGCTAGTAGTTTTACAAAGACATAATTTTTTTTTAAATTCTATGAACAGTTTTTCTATACGAATAAATGCTCTCACTGCGTATCGACATCAAAGTGGCATTGAGTATTATTTTTCTATGTTATTTTAAAAAGTTTAAAATCTTGATTTGATATTAAAAGAAATGTTCATTGTTACAAATACTACAAAAAAAATTTAAAAAATATGTATACATATATATTCTATATGCATATAATATATGGTGGTGAATTGGACACAAACCGTATTATTGTCATATCTACTGTAACATCATATTCTATTATCTTCCAATTTTCATAAATATTAATATTATTTATAATTAATATATTGCCAACCAACTAATACGGATATATGCTATGGTCTAAAAAATCGAAAAAGAAAAATAGTATTTGGTCTTAACTCACTAAAAATGGGTAATATTTGAAATCAATTTACAAAACAAATCGATAATGTGCGGATTTGAAATATTTGTCGTTGAAATCAAAAATGTGTGCGGTCATTAAATAATGATATATTTTTTTGAAAAAAAAAAAAAAGTAACGTATTACATAGAAAATAAAGTTGGACATACTTCAAACCATTGATAGCTTTCGTTCCTCAGGTCAGATACCCATGGTGGTTGTGTTAAATTTTAAAGAACCAATAAATTATTTCACCAATAACACAATTCTGAGCGAAGTATGTTGATAATATAAAGATCAACAATAGTCATCATTTTCAACACATCCAATCTGAATATTTCATTTGTGGAGAGAAGAATACCCATAGTGCGAAATATGTTAGGCTTTATTTTCTATACTTAACTTTATTTATATTTACTAAGCTGTACTTTACTATATTATATTTTACTTTAGTATACTATACCATAATTGAATCGCTTATTTCAGAAACCCCTTAAATCCACTTTTTAATTTTTTGAGATAATCAGTAAAAACTGTGTCGGATTTAAAACAATTTTTTAAAACTCTCAAAAATTACCAAAAATACTTGACTACTTACTCTTTCAGATATTAGTGTAATATTTTAGATAAATAACTTACTAAGGAAGTGGGGAAAAATATTTTTGAATTTGCACATTCAAAATTTTATTTTTGGCGTTTGAGGCGTTTCTGAAATAAACGATTCAATTTATTTTGCTTTTTTTTTCTTTTTACCCAATACATAAAGAAAAGGCAAAAAAAGACAATTTTACTAAAAAAAAATGTTGATGGAGAAAAAAAATGTTTTAGAAAAAAATTTTCAAAATTTTCTTGCACCAAAATATTTCTCTTCTATCTATAGTTAAATTTTCATAAAATTTGGATTAAAAAAAGATAATTACCGAGTTTTGACGTCAAATGATAGGCAGATTTTTCAAATTTAGAGAAAAAAATTTGAAATTTCGAAAATACCATCTATAAAAAATTACATTCTGAAAAATTTGATGGTCAAAACTTTCGGACGATTACTTTTTATACAAAAATGTATACACATAAAAATAAATAAATAAATAAAAAGTAAAGTATAGACAAGAGAGCCAGACATATTTCGCACCATGGATATTCTTCGGTCCTCGGGTCTGATACCCTTGAAAGGTGGGTTATAATTTTGAAGAAACGATAAATCATTTCTTCAATAAGACGATTCTGAACGAAAGAAATTAATAATATAAAAAACAATAATAGTCATCATTTTCAACACACATAACAAGAGTATCTGACCTAAAGAGCGAAGAATATTCCGAGGTGCGAAGTATGTCCGGTTTTCTTGTCTATTCTTTACTTTTTTGTTTATTTATTTATTTCTTCTTGTGTGTACATAATTTTGTATATAAATACTTGTCAGAAAGTTTTGAAAAATTGAAGAACTGATAAATTCAAAAAATGACCTCTCTAAAGTACCAACTAGAGACAAATCTAGTTACTGATCGGGACTATAGGACAAGTAGTAGATCCATACGAAAAAGTGTTCAAAGAAATAAAATAATATCACTGTAAAATCACTAGCTTCTTCACTTTGTTTAGAATCTAATATATTATAGTCACTTTTTCTACGATTATAACAGCTTATATTCATATTATATGAAAAAATAATAACTTTATTTTTAGAACCTCAAGTTCCGACAACAAGATATTATTTACTTTATTTTAAATTGACGCACTAATCTGGCTCAACTCCATAGAAAAATTAGTTATTACCAGAAAAAAAAAAAAAAAAACATTAGTTTAAAGAGGTGGAGGGGGGGGTTAATGAACTAAACTAATTATTTGAATATTATATATTTTTGCTTTGTACATCCTAACTCGAAAAAATAAATAAATAAATATTGAATAAGGGCGGTGTTCACTAAATTTTCCTCGGGCGACAACAAACCAAGACCGGTTCTGTTGACACACACACCAGTATAAATGACAAAAGCTAAATTTCTAAAAATAGATGAAAAAAAATATGTTTAACGGCTAAAAAGATCTCAAGTACAGCCTGCACATCATTTGCATAAAACGATATTGACGGTAATGCTGTCTTGTGACCACCCCGTAATCTATACGAGTATTTAAGACGGATTTTGAGGGTATTGATGTAACTCGACAGCCGTGTGATGTGCACGCGATTCGAGTAAACGAGACAGAGAATAGGGAGACTAAGGAAACAACATCTATTGACGTAGTCGTTTAATAATCGACATCCCTTAATCTTCTTAGGATGTCGCATTAGCGATTTACACACATACACTTATTCAATTTAAGATAATTATTATTATCGTCATGTCGACCCCCGAATGGCGCGAAAACCGTTTTAATAAAGTTTAGATTTAAGTACTTGACTTAGGACGCTACGTTCTTAGTACGAGCTTCGAAATTATTATTCGAGTAATTGTGTTTAAACTGTGGTCATCATTTTAAGTTTTAGTAGGTTAGGTCTATTACCAAAATCAACCGACACGAAAAGAATAATCATATAATCAACAAATTAAGTATGGTTTATACCTCATCCAAACTAAAATCAACTGAAGAAGTTTTTTTTTGCTGATATAACATTATAATTTAAATATATAATTCTGATATAAGTTTGCGTGGAGTAAGTGAATAAAGGAGTAAATTAATAATTACTTGTTATCTAGCAAAGTTAATTATTAATTGATACTAAAATACATTAATTTTTTAACCTTGAAAGCCATTATTATAAGGAATATGATTATAGAGATTTTAGCACGGAATGTAAATACTTCAAAATGATTTTATCACAGGTTTTTATGTATACTTGTATAAAAGCATACTCGACGTATAGGAATTTTATTTTTGTATTTCCATTTTTGTAGCGTTAAAACAAAAGTGATTATTATCTGTTCTCATTAATAACGAAATAGGCGTTCAGCATAGAACATACTGTTATTAAATGATAACCAATGATTAAGTAATTACCAAAAAATAAAAATAAGTATTATTGTAAAATCTCTAACTGTATTCTGTATCTAAATATGCAATTTAAAAACAATGCCGTGGAAAATATTTTGTGGGAATACTAAATAAAGAGACAAATGAACGATGACAGTTCCTAGTTTTTTGTTCTTATTTAGAGATTAAAAACGCATTTAACCAATCAATCAGTATACAATAATTTACTTTGGTTTTACTATAAATACAGTAATAATATTTTAGTTTTATTTGGACACGTCCTGTATAATAAACAAAATAAAATAAACTATGTGCGTGTATACGTACAGACGCAAAGAGTAAAAAAAAGATCTATTAAATTGTCTAACCTATATCAGGATCTAAAATTCAATTATTTTTTTCGTTAAAAAAGTTTCACTTTTTAAAAAAAAAACAGCTTATGTGGTAAAAAAAAATCTGTGTCTATGTTTGTGTTAATACACATTTCAATTGAAGCCAGACATACTTCGCACGATAGGTGTTCTTCGCACGACGGGTGGGATTCTCTTGACGGGTGTATTGAATTTTAAAGAAACGATAAATCATTTCTTCAATAAAACGATTCTGAACAAAGGAAGTTAATAAAATAAAAAAAAAAAATTAGAAAAAAAAATGTTAGTAAAATGTCCAAAATTTTTTTTTCACATTTTCAAAATTTTCTTGCACCAAAATTTTTCTTATATTATTTTCTATCTACGTTTAAGTTTTCATATAGTTCGGATCAAAAAATGATGGTTTCCGAGTCGTTTTTGTCAAATTGTGGGTAGTTTTTTTCCAAAAAAAAAAATTATGGATTGAGAAATTCAAAAAATGAACTTTTTTAATGTACAATCTAGAAGTAAACCCGGTTTCAAAGAGTTACTGATCGAAACATTTGGTAAAGTATTTCCATACGAAAAGTTGTACACAGAAAACAAAAACAAAAAAATAAAAATAAAATAAACATCATTAAATTTCGTTCAAATTCCAAAATGAATGCTTGTAATTACTGGTGTTTTAATATTTAATATTTTCACCAATTAATTCACCTGTCAATCTAGTTGCACCAATAATGAGGCTATTATAACTGAAAAATGATGCAAATTGGTATTTCAGTTTTTTTAAAATTTCTGGTGAATGCAGTGTTGTATGGGCATTCGGTGGAACTTATAACCACCGCGGACTCAATAAATTGTGGCACAAAATTATAGGAAAACCGACAAAAAAATAAAAAAAAATAAAAAAATAACCTAATCGAACGAAGTATTATTTTCATTATTACCGCATGTATCTTATTAATGCGTTTCTTGTCGTGTAAAGAAAAAAAAAATAATAAAACGTACAAATTATCTTCATAAAAAATAAACGTAGGCAATTGTTAATATTGAGGCATTCTCCGCAGTTTTTTTTTTTTCATTTCGACATTGTTAATATAAGTTTTATTGTGTAAACGCGAATAATACAATATATTATAATATAACTACTATATTACACTTCCGAGTAAACACCGTTTTTTTACAAATACAATATGTAGAGGTGGTGCGGATTCGTTGGGCTATTGAACTTTTAACTGCTAAACTGCGATAATATTTTATTTTTTATTCTTTTTTTTTTTTTGTGTTAAATCGTAATTGATGATATATTTGTCAACACTGTTAACACAGGCAAAACACTTGTTTGCATTTCTGAAGCCAATATTTTAGAAAAAATATTTTGTGGTTTGCGTCGGCCAGTCCGAAATTGTTTATCCGGTCAATGTGCACATACTACTCGAATAAAGAAAATATTTTAAACTTAAAATCATAGATTCATACATTAACCGGCTATTATTCAAAGTGGTGCTTCATGGAAAATCGTAAGCAAACCGAAAAGTTCTCACGTCGAACTACAAATTTAGGGTAGTTTTCGATTTTTGAATACAGAGCACGATGGATGTGACACGTACTTACGTATGTATGAAAACACCTCTGGGTAAGAGAAACATTGTTTTTTGGCTGTTTTTGGTGATTAATGTTTATGGGCACGTTTTAACCATAGGGTCAACCACATTGTAGGAACCCGTTGGTACAATAATAATTGTAAAATATAAATGACATTAAATAATAAATGGAATAATCAACGAATGTCAGTGATTATAGCAAGAAATTAGCATCAAATAACGATAATAATAAGTTATGTTTAGCAGCTAAACACTTATTGCAATTTTTATCCGTTACGATACCAAATAATATATTATATATATATATACTAATATACACATACATAATTAATGAAAATAAAAAACATATCTTTCAATGAAGCCTTTTTCACATTATTGTCCATCTATACGTAAATTTTCATGAAGTTTAATATTTAAAAAAGCCAGACATACTTCGTACTATAGATACTTTTCGCTACTCATGTAGGATGGTGAGTGTATTGACTTTTAAAGAAATAATAAATCATTTCATAAATAAAATAATTTTGAGCGGAGCTTCAGTTTACTTTGGTCAATTTTACTTAAAATATACGATGTTTATTATATTATATTACACAAAAATTTCATTTTTTATTCACTATTAACTGGAAAAAGAAAAAAAAATTACGATGAAAAATTGTCGCATACTACTACACTTCGGTCTTTCACTAAAATACTTTCAATATTATTTTCTATCTATATTTCAATTTTTATAAAGTTGGGGTTAAAAAAAAGTTTTGAAATTGTTTTTGTCAAATTTTATGTATTTTTTCCCAGATTTTAAAAAACCACCTAGAATTCCAAAAATTACCTTCCAGAAATATCTATATGAAGAAATTGTGATTAAAAAAGTTGCTTATTGAAATTTGTCTTCTAGTATTTCTATACGAAAAAGTGTTCACAGAAAGAGAAAAAATAATAAACATCATTGTAATAACATAAGCTTCTTCACTCCACTCAGAATCTATAAAAAAAATTTAGAGGGAGTTTAGTCACGTTTTGGGTAGTTTTTCCCAAATTTTGAAAATAATATTGAAAATTTCTAAAAATGGCACCATTAAAGTACCACTTTGAGCTGAATTCAGATTCAAGAAGTGATGGTCGAAATTTTTGGACAAGTATATCTATATATAAAGTGTATATAGAGAAATAATATAAATTATACATCATTGTAGAATTACTAGCTTCTTCACTTCATTCAGAATGTAAAATAAATTATTTGGGGATATGAAACCCTGGTTTGACACGCCCGTGAATCAAAATAAAAAACTTATTTTGTTTTTATAGAACTTCCTTTACATCCTAAAAATAGTGGGTTATGATAGATTTTAGAGAGAAAATTTGGTCCACTGTACTAAAAAGTTTGAGAACCACTGACCTAGATGAATCAAAACTTTTGACGAGTGTTGTTCACGAAAAGTATCAATACAAACTATGTCCTTATATTTATTGTCCATTCGAGTAACACAATACATGGACACGATGATTTAAGAACCTTAGATAAATGGATGCCCATCAACAGTTAAATATAATTTTATTCATTGGGGGGGGGAGATCGTTGTTATAGTGCATTGAATACAGCCAAAAATATTAGAAGAATAATTTAAGGTTTTAGTCGATTTTATCATGTATTGAGAAACAAGAGTTAAAAGAAAAATTCAATCACTATGTACTCTTAATGAAAACGGTGATTTACCCCAACGCTTGGAAAAAAAATTCCATCCGAAGGGGACGAGCGTGCTAACGATTCGATCGCCGTGGTGATTATTTTATCGTATTGACCAAATTACTGAAAATGGGAAAAAACATTTTGACAGAACTGAATCTATGTTTGAAGTGACGTAATTATAAAAATCTAGTAGGGGTGCAAGGGAAGTGCCAGATAGGGTCATGGACTTGTCTGAAAATGCCTGGCTCTACCGTTGGATCGACCTCAAATATGATGTATAATGATATATTTATACGTTAAGTTTTAAGAATTAATCAGAGAAAAAGGTATTCTGTTCACCATATGCAAATGATATTAATAAACTATTAAATAATATATATATATATATTAAATATTAATTAATTACACTACCGAGAATTACATTGTTCCATAATTATAGTTAATAATACTCAGATTTATATAACAAAACATAATAATATAAGTATTTATAATTACATATAAATGTAAATAGGTAGTAACGTAATTACTGGGGAGGGGCGTCTATGAGTACTGAACACCCCAGATTCTGAAAAATTCAAATCAGGCAATTTATCATACAAAGAATAAAATAATAATTATAAAAGTATATAATACAAGAACTAAAACTTTTTAAATTTTTATAGGAGAGTAAAATGAATGGTTTTTCAAAATAATGTTAACACTTTTTTTTATTAAAAACATGTTTGGGTCAGTGTAATAAGGGTATATTTACCGGAGTGTAGACAATTTTAGATTGTGAGTAGACCGAAGAAGCATGTGTTCAATTTTATATACATATATATATATATGTTTATTTTATTTTTTTCATTTTTTTATATATACAAGTTTTTGCAAAGAAATAATTGTACAAATGTTTCAGCAACTTTTGACATCATAATTCACCTCTAGATAGTATTTTTAAGAGGTCATATTTCGAAATTCTCAATAGTTTCCTCAAAATTTGGTAAAAACAATTCGAAATTTAACAAAAAAGACTTGGAAGCTATCTTTTAGATTCTGAACGAAGTGAAGAACCTAGTGTTTTTACAATGATGTTTATTTTTTTTTCTGTGTACAACTTTTCGTATAGAAATACTTGTTCAAAAGTTTCGATCAATAACTTTTTCAAACCGGATTTACCTCTAGATTGTACTTTAAAGAGGTCATTTTTTGAATTTCTCAATTCTTCGATATTTTTTTTGGAAAAAACTACCCAAAATTTGACAAAAACGACTCGGAAACCATCATTTTTTGATCCAAATTTTATGAAAATTAAAACATAAATAGAAAATTATATAAGAAAGATTTTGGCGCAAGAAAATTTTGAAAATGTGAAAAAAAAATTTTAGACATTTTTCTTACTTTTTTTTTTCTCATTTATTTATTATATTATTAATTTCCCTTGTTCAGCATCGTTTTATTGAAAAAATGATTTATCGTTTCTTTAAAATTAAATACACCCGTCAAGAGAATCCCACCCAACGTTCGAAGAACACCCATCGTGCGAAGTATGTCCGGCTTTTTTGAATCTAAACTTTATAAACATTTAAATATAGATATATTATTCGAAAATAATTTTGGAAATTTATTATTAAACACTTTTAATCTTCCTTTTTTTTTTCTTATGTAATAGTAAAATATAAAACTGGACGATTAAAAAATGAACTTATTTTATTACAATAGCAATCTTTGTTAAAATTGTCTTGAATAAACTGAAGCTAGATCATTTTACTGAAGAAATGATTTATTTTATTGACTATTGTGTATTGTGTTACTGTTAAACTGTGGTCTGAATTATTACCATGTTACTATGATTAATTTATTGGTTGCTATCAAATTTTCTATAACAACCTAATAAATAGTCAATGCGATATAAAATGGCGAATATCAACCCATTGAAATAATGCGATTGTTGAAAAATTCCAGGAATTGATTTAAGGCACAGCAAGCAATGCGGCCGTATAAGGCGTCAAATTTTATTGATTTTATTTATACTTGGTAAAAATACTATATTTTGAAATTTATTTTTACATTTAAAAATTTTTAATTGTGTATTTATATTTCGTTTTCGTTAACATTTGGTAAAAGAATATTTATATTTTCGATTACGACAACGATGGCATATTATTATTGTTTATCAAATTTTATCACGTAGGTGTATTGTCAAACCTAACAATTACATCCAAAATTGTATTTTTTCTATTATATACGAAAATAGTACACGGATTTTTGGTAAATATTGTCAAGACGCTAGTTTTATAAAAGTCGTTACCGTTATCCACACGAGTATGTGTATACGCATACAAGATAAAATAATTAAATGATTTAAAAAAAAAAATAAGATTAGGGTTCAAATTTCACTTCGCATAGGGAAAGCAAATTAATAAATTCGCCCCTGAAAAATACTTAGTGTAAATAATCACCTAGAGCCAAATTCTGATTCAAAAAGTGGCTGGCCGAAATTTTTAGATAAGTATTTTTATACAAAGAGTGTTCATAGAATCGAAAAAATAAAAAAAAATAAATAAACATCATTTTAAATCATAAGCTTCTTCGCTCTGACCAGATTCTAAAATAACGTAAAGAAACTAAAAATAAACATAAATGTAAATATGTTTTTTTTTTATTATTATTATTTATGTATATTTATTAAGTATCAAGAATCTTATTGTTTGAGTAAAGTGTTGAAATTAATTAAGTATCGAAATTTAAAATGTTAATTTCGCCCACATAGTGATAAGTATAATTTATATTTTTTAGCATTTATGCAACTAAGATGTTTATGTTTTTCTCGTTTATGAAATAAATTCGTAACAATTTACTTTTGACAAACTTAAATTGAAATATTTTATATTTTCATATTTCATAGGCAATAAAATGTAATACGTATATAATTTAGTACGTTTGTTAAGACTGTTAAGAGTAAATTTGATTTAAAAACTTTCAACACCTGTTTGAATAACGTAATAATATCTTAGATTATTGTGATCTAAATTCGTTAGAGAAAACAGAATGAAAAAAGTAAAATAATAATAATAATAATAATAATGAAATAAAATGTTCAATGCTGTACTCGCGCATTATAATCATATTAAAGTGGGCTTAACCTAATATCTTTTCTTATTATTATTTTTATTTCCTCCCCGGTCGCGTTAAACCAATAAATTCGTCACGAGCATTCGAACGAGTTACGGCGGCGTAATCAAATTTTCAAGTCGTTATTGAATTATCATAACATTAAAAGAAAAATATTCCAGAATTATTGTTCTTATTTGTATAATTTATATACTTTGGAGTGTATTTTAATTGTTACTCATCAGACGAACAGCATTACGTTATAGTAATTTTATTTAAATAATAATTCATGATTTTACCGTCTTGGAAAATCTCATAATTGAATCAAATCAATAAATCATTTCCGTCTTGAGTACTTTCATTAGAAAATAATAATAATAATAATAATAATCAATTTCCGTCACCCTTTTATATCTCATCGCTCTTATATTATAGAATCGGCAGTCACAATGGTACACGGGTACGTTTTTTCGCACTCTCATTTCGTTTTTACGCGTAAATACAATTATTGAAAAACGGAAGTGCTGATGCGGTCTGTTATAATATTTATAATATTCTGCGTGCAATCGTACAATTTTAATATATAATTACTCGATTGACTTTGGAATATGACAGTTCATTGATTAGTGGTCACTGGTCGAGTTGGACGTGAATAAACGGACATTGGTTCAGGTCAGCGGTTGCCAATAGTGGATAACGTTTTACTGGGCCGCGAATACTGGCCCGGAGGTTATAAGCTCATTATAAAGATAACCTTAAAAAGCTGAAAATTCTATCAACTAAAGAAACTCGTTGATTGAAACGTCATGTGACCAAATCTTAAAATCGTTTAATAAAACCACAAATTTGGTTCCGGTTAGGATATGACGTTTTCCAAAAGTTATTATTCAAATATTTCCAAAATTACACTAAGGCATTTTGCGGATTTCTCGACTGGGTAATTATTTATGTAAACTATTAAAATAAATTATTATTATTTTTTTTGAAAATAATTATCGAAATTAATCAAATTCTAAGAGTGATTTGAGGTTAAAACTAACAAAATGAAATTGACTCTCTCATAAAATACATTTTCAAAAATTACATTGAGTTTTTCAATTTTAATCTCTTGTTTTTGAGTTTGAATGTTATAAAAATGTTTGCAACATTTTTTTTTTTTTTATTTTTTTTATATATACCGATTTCTATTAATTAACAACAAAGGAGAAGTGTTTTTAAAATATTAAGTGAATTAAAAAAAAAATTACTTTAGTGTTATTGTAAATACATGTTACACTGAAAAAAAGCCGGAAATCCTTCGCACTAAGGGTGTTCTTCGCACGACGGGTGGGATTCTCTTGACGGGTGTATTTAATTTTAAAAAAACGATAAATCATTTGTTCAATAAAACGATTCTGCACGAGGGAAGTTAATAATATGAAAAATAAATGAGAAAAAAAAATGTTAGAAAAATGTCTAAAATTTTTTTTTTACATTTTCAAAATTTTCTTACGTCAAAATCTTTCTTATATGATTTTCTATCTATTTTTAAATTTTCATAAAATTCTGATCAAAAAATAATCGTTTCCGAGTCGTATTTGTCAAATTTCGGGTAGTTTTTTCAAAAAAAAAAAAATTGAAGAATTGAGAAATTCAAAAAATGACCTCTCTAAAGTACAATCTAGAGGCAAATCCGGTTTCAAAAAGTTATTGATCGAAACTTTTGAACAAGTATTTCCATACGAAAAGTTGTACACAGATAAAAAAATAAACATCATTGTATAAACACTAGCTTATTCACTTCGTTCAGAATCTAAAATACAAAATTATTATTCGGGGTATTTTTTGAAAGTTCAGCCAAAATCGTTTGTCCCGTTTTGTATTCCATTAAATATGAAGAACGGTAATCTAAATTTATTTAAAATATTTGATTACCTTAGTGTGTATTGAAATTTCTACTTTTCTATTTAGTGTAGGGTCGAAAGTGGTTAAAATATACTGTGCATTACCACGAAACGTTCTCTTTCGGAAACAACATACACGATATTATATTAATTGGAATTCAATATACGCGTTTTATGATGTTCGTCAATACAGTACTATCCTTCTTTCGTACACAAACCACTATATAATGTTTTTGTTAACGTTAAATGAGTCGAAAAGCAATTAATATCTCCCGATGTTGCAAACACAGAATTCACGCAGTCTATCGCGATCAAGAATTTATCATCAGACATAATATTATGTAATGGTAAAGAACCCAACCCAAGGATTTGATATTTCGAGTATTTCAAATACAATTTGCGAGAATTTGCAAATTTAACCGGTAACCATTAACACGCTATTTAAAAGCTAATATAGTTTTTGGATGACTTTGATAACTTTACGATTATGAAAACTCGTATTGGCCGCCAGAGAAACTTATAAATTCCAAGTATGTAATTGCAAACTAATATCGTTTCTGTCCATTCCAGGGTTTTTATTTTAATGATTTTTTTTTTTTTTTTTTTTGACTACACATTCCACAAACAAGAATAAGGGGCCTCCTTA
>JAIPRM010010206.1:3558-13980 GCA_025469315.1 Stegophylla sp. TES_Ste_2020
ATAGAGATACTGATCGAAACTTTCGGACAAGTATTTCTATACGAAAAAGTGTTCACAGAAAGAGAAAAAAAAATAAACATCATTGTAAAATCATAAGCTTCTTCACTTCGTTCAGAATCTAAAATAATTTGCCAAATATAATTATTTCAATTACAGTAAACACATTTTTAGTATCATATGAAAATTTTAAAAAAGTATTTTGAGGATTAACTGATCCACGCCATGCTTCAATCAGATGACGAGGTAAAAGTTCCGATGTAGTGCCGTGCGTTTTTCTAAGTATTTTCATTTTAATAAATGTGACCAAACGCATTCTATTTTCTGGGTGTTGGCCGCTGTTAGTGGGTCGACAAAGTTTTCAGAACGGTTTACAGTCAAGTGATTATAACCTAAATTTTCTAAAATCGTATATGGTTTCCATTCATCCGACATGATTGTTGTTCCTGGAAGTATTTTTCTTTTTCAATAATTGGAATGAGTGTAACTCTATCTCGACGTTCAATTGTAAAAATTTGAATCCTTGTTTTTTTTTTTTTTTTTTTTTTGTTTATAAATTATTATTTTTATAGAAGTACGAAACGCATTTAAAGCACGAGTCACGAGTTTAACGCCGAAAAAAAAAAACTCGTAATAATTAACAGCGCGAAAAATGTGTGTTTTGATTCGTCTCGCAGGTGCGTGATAATTGGCGGTGGCTGTTGTTGTGCGGATTTCTGCACGGGATCCTATTTTCCACTGGCGCTTCCGGTTCCACGAGCCTGTTACACCGGCGGCGCACGACGACGGTGGACCCGCTACAAGCCGCGTTCGACCGAGGCCGAGTGCTCGGCTCGCAGCAGAGAAGACCGTCGGCCACGAGGGCTTCGGACGGACAGCAAAGACAAACGGCGACGGGCCAACAGGTGAGAACGCAAAACGGAAATAGGATATTTATAGATAAAAATGTGTGTGTTTCGCTCGACGGGGTGTTCTTCGAGTGGGATTCTCTTGACGGGTGTCATTGAATTTTAAAGAAACGATAAATCATTTCTTCGATAAAACGATTCTAAACGAAGGAATAAGTTAATAATATGTGTAAAAAAAAATGCGAAAAATCCGGAATGCTGGGCTGGAACCGAACCTCGGGTACTGTCGCGTAATGGGCCGGTTCCGTTACTATTACGCCACAAAACATCACTTGATCTTGTGGGTGAAATAGTAAGTATATTTTAGTATAATAACCGAAAATATTGAATTTAAAATTTAGAATAAAATAGTTAGAAAACTATTGTTGCACGTGGATTTTGATTCGCACCATCGTATTCAGCGTCGAAAAGTACATATTAAGATGCAATAAAACATTATCAACCTGTCTGTATTTTCTCCGATTTTTTTCCAATCAAACGCTTGTAAAATGTTTAATTATTCGTCTATAAGAAATTTTACTACACCAAAATATTCGCAATGAAATTTCCTATCTAGGTAACAAATTTCAAAACAATCGGTTTGACCAATTTTCTTCAGTGTACGTTAAAGCGCGTAATTTTAGATAAAACTAACGAATTTCGTCGAAATTCTAACTTCAAACGGGTATAAAAAAAAAAATTTAACCAACGATTTTTGAGATTTTTTCAGGTCAATTAGACATAATATATGTCAGTGAGATTATATTGAATTTTCAAGTCTTAATATCAAAAATCAAAAATTTAATTACATAGAGACTAACAAAAAATTAGAAATTTCCGAAATTTTAAAAATGTTTTACTTAACTCAAAATTGATCAAATATTTTTGGAATTTTTGTGAAATGTTTTCGTAACTATTTTCAGTGGTTGGTGAAAATTTTTAGTTCCTAGCGGCTAGCTGCATTATTTTAGAAGTTAAAGTAATTTTCAATTTTACAGAAATTATTGAGGTAATTGCATATTTTGCCATTTTTCGTCAATTTTTCCCTGTTTTTGGAAAAAGTATTGAGAAATTTGGAAAAATGACCTCTTTAAAATACCATTTGAGTATGATTCCAGTTCTATAGAGACACTGATAGAAACTTTTGGACAAGTTCTTCTATACGAAAAAGTGTTTCTAGAAAAATAAAAAAAATAATAAAAAATAAACATCATTGTAAACTCATAAGTTTCTTCGATTCGTTCAGAATCTAAAAAAAGAATGAAAAGAAAAAAAAAACAAGACATACTCCATACTATGGGTATTCTTAGCTCACGGGCGGGATACTTTCGGTGAGTGCATTGCATTTTAAAGAAACGATAAATCATTTCTTCAACAAAACGATTGTGAACGGAGCTTCTGTTAATATTATAGACAACATTTATTTATCAGTTTTGTATTGAGTAGATTGTAGGCAATGTTCATTTCAGACCTAATTCTCCGGGGGGTTATCGAAAAATTTCTGGGGAGGGGGGACTTGTATAGTATTCAAATTCATATGTAGTGTATATCATTTATAATTATTTCCCGTGGAGTATACATTCGGTCACCCTCCTGAAACAAACACTGGTTGTAGGTATGTTAAACAATTATTGTTACATCTTTAAATTCTATCCGGAATTCGTTAATGATTACTAATTGGTATTGTGGACACTTAATTGATTTAAGCGGTATTAATTTTGGAATTGATGATAACAGAACAATCTATGGTCTATAGCGATTTCATTATTCGTGAAAATGATTGATTTTGCCGTGTTTTGATTTTAAAGATCTATGTATTGTGATTAAAAATTGGCAATTGCTGATTTAACCAAAAACGTAAATACAAATCGAAATATATATATGAGTAAACTGGTGTACAATTTTCCATGCGAATTTTAAATTTGAAAAGTTGTAATATTTTGATTGAAAAAATAATGATTATTTTGAGTAAAAATGATATCAGTCTCATACAAATTCTAAATTTAAATGGTTATAAAATCAAAAGTTGACTAATGATTTTTAACATTTTTTCAGGTTCATTAGAAATAAATATTTGTAAGACAGTGATAAATTTTTAGCTAATAATATCGAGAATTTAAAATTGCATTAAATAAAACCAAACAAAACTCAAAGTAATTCTAAGACGCTATATTTACTCCGAAAATGTTCAGATTTTGTATTTCGATATATCGACAAAAACATCGAATTTTTTTATCGAACATATTTTTTTTTTCATCAATAAACACTTAAAATTTAAAATTACAATACACAATTTGATATTTACAATACTTGATTATCTATCTCTTTTAAGCATAGCTTGAATTAGAGATAGAGAATGTGACAATGTTCTACTAAAAAAGATCAAAAATAATAAAAATAACAATTATATAAATAAATAAATAAAAAGTGTACATTTTAGTTAGTTATTTGAATAAAAAACAATTTTTAAAATAAAATTATAGAAAAATCAAAATTATAAAATAGAAATAATAGATTAAGTATTAAACATATTTAAAATTTAAAATGAAGATTCATAATAAAAACAATACAAAAAAAAAAAAAAGATATTTTTCCGACATTATTAAGTTAGTACAATTTTCGAACATAGAAAATTGTTCGCCCGTCTCAGTAATACCGATATCCTTTGCCTGTGTCCTTGTTTCGTGTAGGCGCAGGACGACCAGGACGGGTCCGACACGATCGGCATCAACTTCGGGCTGGGCCTCGGGCTGGACACGCCGCTGCTCGATTCGCTGCTGGACAGGCTGATCAGGCGCAAGCAACTGCTGATGGCGGCCGCGGCGGCCGCGTACCCCGCGCTCAACTGGGGCGTGACGGCCACCGGCGCCGCGGGTGGCTTCTTCCCGGGCGGCGCGCTGTGGCCGTACGCGGGCGGCGGCCTCGGGGTCAACATCGGTAACGGCGGGTTCGGCGGCGGCGGCGGTGGCGGCGGCGGATTCGGCGGCGGCGGCGGCGGTGGTGGCGGCGGCGGCGGGTTCCCGTGGAACAGGCCCGCCGCGTATCCGGTCCCCGTGCCCGTCCCCGTGCCGGCCGTCAACCCGTTCGGCGGCGGCGGCGGTGGCGGCGGCTGGGGACCGTTCGGCGGCGGCGGCGGCGGCGGCGGCTGGGGCCCGTTCGGCGGCGGCGGCGGCTTCAACCCCGTGTTCGACTTCGACAACGATTTCGGATTCAAGAACAACAATCAACCGACCGCGACCCGGCGCCGAGACGACGCGCAATGGGATCAAATTAAATTCTAACCTAAAAAAAATCATATAGGTAATAACACCTATACGATTATTTTTTATTTTTATTTTATATTTTGGTATTTTGGCCGCATCCGAGTTCCGTTCCAAACATTGAAAATTTTCGATTTTAATTAATAATATACTAATTCCGGACCTTATATAATATATTATATATCACTTCATATACTCAAAACTGGAAATTAATAAAGGTTACCGAGTCAGAAAACACTAACTTTATTGCTATAAATCGCTTACTTGTAACTCAACGAGTTAATTTTTTCCCTGAACACTATCTTTGTGACCAGTGTTGAATCCAGATGAGTACTTTTTTATCTAGATAAAGATAGAGATAATTGCGATTAAATTTATCTAGATAAAAGGTAAAAGATAAACATTTTTTATTTAGATAAAAAAAAAAAACAGATAATTTTTTTTTAAATCCTTTTTTTTAATATAAATATTTTTTTACTTTGGTATCATTACTCCTCAAGTGTTTGTTTATTATACGAAGGTTCCAATAAAATATGATATAACAATATCAAGGATCCAATAGGCAATAAACAATATTTAGTATTATTCTAAATACTATGTAGTGAATTAAACACCTATTTATAAACATATAATAATTAAAAATAAAATTTATTTGAACTATTTTATAATCTATTTTTCTCTTTTTCAGGCATGCATAATAATTTACTTATATAATATATGTACATAGGTAGTTTTCTTTTTATAATAATAAAAATAATAATTATAATTTTTAGTCCCTGCATTAAATCATTTTTGAGTTAATATTTATATGCACAAATAATTGTTACTATTTAACAATTAAGTGTTTATCATTATTAACATAGGAATTGTAAAATAAGTAGAGAACATAAGTCACTGAGAAAGATCATATTCTTAAACTTAAATAAATAAATTTGATACAACTACATGGTAAAATAAAAAATATAACAAAAACACTACTAACTATTTTTGTAGCATTTCACATTTACAATAAAAGATTCAATTAAAATTGAAAAAAATTCAAATCCTCAATTTAAAAAAAAAAAAAAATTTCAGATAAATATGCACAGATAAATCAATTATCAATCTTAGATAATTTTACACATAATTCATATATTATTTATCTAGATAAAATAAAAGATAAATACATTTTCATCTAGATAATTAATCTAGATAAATCCCAACACTGTTTGTGACATAACGAGTTACACGATAATCGGAAATAACGAGTAACATAACTGTGGTGCGATGGGGCAAAGCGCCAACAATTCGAAAATACTTTATTTTGCCCCAAAATTACCAAGGGCGTGTCCACATTAATACTGAGCAAAACTATTATCTATGATCTATCGCCAAAAACTACCAATAAGTCGTGGGTAAAAAGCAACTAATTTAATGAGCTATCTGTATGTCTACTATCTGTAGCTATCTATAGTGTCCATGCGTGTAGTATCCGGCGGTAAACAGTACTTCCCCTGGCTGATAAGAAAATTCGAAAAATCGAATTGTAGTGATACCAACATTGAAAACCAAAAGTTGCAACAATAAGATTCAAAAATGCCGCTGCACGGACTCCCAAATTATTACGGGGGGTTATAATCGCCTGGAGATTATCAAGCCGAAATGTCCCCACGTTGTACAACAAGCCGAGGGATATTTTCGATTTGCGGAGCGAAGCGGAGGCGTCGACGAGCGTACCCGATGAACTGATTTACACCATGATAACATGTTACTTTAGCTACCTCATCAGGATTGTCCATTAAATTAATTGTCCATATCACGGATAAACTATATGATAAGGTTATTTTACGATAAGCCAGCCATACTTTAGGAACAGGATATGCCTTACTTTAGAAACGGAATTCCTTTTATCGCTTTTTTAATAATTTTGTTGTTGGTATTGACGAAAATTCGAGGTGTGATAAGACCATTCTTATCAGCTGGGGGAAGTACTATACCCATCACTGTATCAAAACCATCCAAAAGACCATTTTTTAAAAACTGTGTTTTTTTCGCATTTTCTAAATGGTAACACTGTATTAAAAGACCTGTAAAATTATTTGTAAACACCAAAAGAGGCCATAACTAGTCTAAACTGATCACGGAAAATAATTGTGGTTGGTTTCAAAATCAGCCTTCTTACTGTGTTTAATTTCTAAACCGGCCATAATCAATCACGATTTTTTTTTCGCGACGAAAAAAGTAATTGATAATTATAATATTTTAGCTTTATGATGGTATTATCTATAATACTGTCTAAGGTATGACAAAATTTTAAAAAGTGTTATAATTTTTTATATTTTTAATAATATTCTAATCAAATAATGTTATAATAATACTGTCTAAGGTATGACAGAATAATATTTTATTTTTTTTTTTTAATATTTCTATGTTAGTTTCAAAACCACCTATGTCACAAAGTCAATTTCAAAACCAGCCATGTACATAAAAACCTAAAAAATATTTTGCTTCAAAACCAGCTATATGATGAAATTTGCAACAAAACCAGCCATATCAAAACTAGAAATGTTAAAATAACTCTTGCAATAATATTTTTATAAAACACCTATTCATACGAAATACGTATACATTGGTTTTTTGTTGTTCCTGAAAAATTTCAAAAATTGGTTATGGCTGGGTTTGAGATTACACACGCCTCGCATGTCATTCGCTTTGATCGACCTAAGTCCATTCGCGCCATTTCCAAATCTATGTAAGCCCAAAACCATTAAATTGTTGGAATTAATTCACTCTGAGTAATCCGATCATGAGCGTAGATCATTTCTGACATTTTTTAGTCTTTAAAATATTTGTTTTTTACATTGTTTTATTTATTTATTCAAAAATAAGGTGTTGAATTTCACGTTTCTCGTTGTATTAAAATTTGAAAAGTAAAAATTTACATGATTTTGAGAAAATGGGATAGCTTCTTTCTTTTATTTTTACCAAAAATTAAAATCTCGGCACCAGATCACTTTTCCCCGACACGCCTCAACTTATTAATCGTTTCAAAATTCAAGACTTAATTTAAATGTACATTGAAAAAAAACCATTGAAAACACAAACTGCATGAAATCAAATGAAATAATATTTTCGAAAAGTTATTGTATAATTTCCTTGTAAGTAGCTTTATAAATAGTAACCTTGTTCCTTTTTTTGTATGAGTGCGAATCACTAGTAAATTAACAAAGTTACTAAATCAAAACGAAAAAAAACGTGTCTATAATTATCAAAATCTTATCTACTAAGTCCCTGGAACGCGTAACCATTCGCTACCACTGTACGGAGAGTTTGATATTTGGTCTGCAGCCAAAGGTAAGAATATTGATTTATAATAAAATAAGCCTTAATAAAATAATAAACATAAAACAATAAGTATAACTGGTGTAATTGTTAAAAAAACATAGTTTGCACATCCCTTATACGCGTTTAAAAATAATATACCCTTCTCTAATCAAAAGGAAGGTAATGCCAAATAACAGCTAATTAGGAGTGATTAGTAGTTAGAAGATAATTGATCAATATCAACTAAATTAATATATCCCATCACTTTTAATTAAATATTTCTGTTTGGTTCGGGTCAGATATTATCAACACTAGAATTTATATAAAAAAGATATCTCGCAAATGTAATCCAATTAAAAATATATCTTTTTGCCTTTTGATTATATTATTTTTTTTACCAAATGTTTTTCTTTTAATATTAACATACAATATACTTCACTTTTTTTCGTACCGATTGAAAAAATTATAATTTTATTATTAATTAAATTGGGATATATTATGCGCATTTCATTATATCAATATTTATAAAAAAATTATTGTTATGTATTATTATTCCGAATAAACTTGTGGCCAATTAAATATTATAAAACTGTAATAAAATTGTGTAGTTAACATTTTTTTTTTTTTTTTATTAGGGACGGAATTGGTATATTTTATTATCTTTTTTTTTTTTTTTTTCAATCGGAAGGGCATTGGTGTAAAAAAAAGTTACTTGGAACGGAACTCGAGTGCAGTCCATATTTTTTCACCCGACCGACTTCAAAAAAAAAAAAAAAAAATGTAATAAATTTTTTTTTTTGTAATGCTTTTCACTTATGATATGAACAAAAGCGATCGATTTGTGTATTAAAATATTATTAATGTTTAATAAGTATAAATAACTCTACGCAAGAAATTATAATTTTTTACTATATTATCAAATTATACATTTTCTTTGATGTCATCACTAGGGATGATAAAACTTATTATGGAAATTGCATATTTTTTTCTACGTTTTCTATTAAAAATTTAGGTGAAAAAAAGTCTGTATGAAAAATATATATATAATATTATGTGTGTCACAATATTTATACAAATGAATACAATTTTTATTAGATTCATTTAAAAATTAATTTATTTGGACGATCGTCGTCGTTAAGATATAAAAAATGCATTTTATTCATTTATACTAAATGCAACAAATTATCTTTATTTACAAGAAGAATATATATTTTTTTAATTCATTAATTATTACCTATCAAAATATAAGTTTTTATAAAAATTATTTTTAAAAAAATGTTGTCAAATAGACGGCAGGTCTTTTCAAATTTTGGAAAAACTACTGAGAATTTCGAAAAAATCTGATTCAAAAAGTCGTTGGTTGAAATCTGTGTTTATAGAAAAAAATTCATTATAAAAACACTAGCTTCATCGCTCCAATCAGAAACTAAAATTCAGCCTGCTTTTATAGATTCTAGATTCTGAACAAAGTGAAGAAGCTTATGTTTTTTTGTTTTTCTACTTATTTAATTTTTCTATGAATTTAATTGCTTGTTTTTGATATTTATATCCATGCTTTCGATTTTTGTTTTGTTTTGTTTTGATTTTTTTTTTTTTTTTTTCTGTATATTTTACCAATTTCACCACCTATAACTTTCATACCTAGCGATTATTTTATAGTCTATATGAATTTTATAAATCACTGTTGATTGTAATAACAATAGGAAAAATTTAAAAAAAAACAATGGGTATTCTACATTCGTTGTGTGGGATAACACTGGTAGGTGTGTTAAATTTACGAAAATATGTCGAAAATATTTGAAAAAAAAAAAATGTTTGTGCATATTTTTCCGATTTCTCCTTCTCTTACTTCTCGTCCCTAGTCATCCCAAGTAATCACCATCGTCGTCTTCATCATCATTATTATTGAATTTTAATAACTTCATTAATGACGGAAAAAAGTTAATAGGTCGTATAGCAAAATATAACATTTCTAGAATCTTATAAATGTGTATGTCGGATATCTAATGTTCTTTTGCTATGGTTTTTTCCAGTCCAATAAAAAGAAAAAGAAAAGCTTTGTATAAGAAGATATTGCTTTGTCGTATATAAAAAAAAAAATGTGTTTAAAGATTTAATGATACTTTAAAACAATAGTGCAGCCATTGAAAACAGTAAATATTTTACGACAGATTGAAATCTACGGAACTAAGATACTTATTTGTTTTTTTTTTTTTTTAAGTTAGAAGTATTATAATACAATTATTGTTTGTATCATTTTTCATATAGGTCATTAGCTATTAACTTTTTTTTTTATTTATTAATTAAAAAACTGGACTTAATTCGCACCATTGGTATTCTTCGCTCTTCGTGGTGTACAAGTTTTTTAAATTTAAAAAAAAAAAGCCGGACATACTTCTCACGATGGGTGTACTTCGTACGACGGGTGGTATTCTCTTGACGGGCGTATTAAATTTTAAAGAAACGATAAATCATTTCTTCAGTAAAACGATTCTGAACGAAGGAAGTTAATAATAAAAAAAAAAAAAATTTCAAAAAATGTCTTACTTAACTCAAAATTGATCAAATCTTTTTGAAATTTTTATGGTATTTTTTCGTGACTATTTTTAGTGGTTGGTGAAAATTTCAAGTCTTTTGCTGCATTACTTTAGAAGTTATGTCAAAAAGTAATTTTCAATTTTACGGAAATTGCGGTAATTGCATATTTTGCCGTTTTTTGAAATTGTTTTTTCAGTTTTTTCGCATTATTAAAAAAAATATTGAGAAATTCGAAAAATGACCTCTCAAAAGTACCATCTGGGTTCGATTTTGGATCTATAAAGTTACTGATCGAAACTTTTGGACTCGTAGTTCTATACGAAAAAGTGTTCACAGAGGAAGAAAAAAAAAAAATAAATAAACATCATTGTAAAAAAACATAAGCTTCTTCACTATCGTTCAGAATCTAAAAAAAAAATAAAAATAAACATCATTGT
>JAIPRM010010208.1:0-13979 GCA_025469315.1 Stegophylla sp. TES_Ste_2020
ACCTATATAAGAGATTTTTATTATATGTATTAAATATATAATAATTGATCTACAGAAAAATTATTCCATAAATAAATATTATTTTATTTTGCTAAATAAATCATATTAGTACATTCAATACAGAAATTACTTAAATTATTTTCATATAAAAGTTTTAAAAATTATGATAATAATAAAAATGTTTATAATTACAATATTGATAAAATAAAAAATAAAAGTGTTAATAATGATAATACTAAAAAAAAAATTAAATGGCTATATTGTGACCAATGCCTCGAAGATATTCGAAAAGGGTCTTACGCATTCATTATTAATGCATACGCATTAAAATATTCTTTTAATTTTCTAATATAAGTCTATTAATAAAATCATTGCCAACTTAGTATGTATTGGGTGTCGGTCGATTGTCCTGTCGGTCGATTGTCCGTGTCGGTCGATTGTCCTGTCGGTCGAATGTCCGTGTCGGTCGATTGTCCTGTCGGTCGATTGGGTGTCGGTCGATTGTCCAGATCCCGGTTGAGAATCGCTGATCTATGTGTCGTCAATCACCCCTACGCCGTCTCTGTCTTACTGCCTGCTGGCCTGTGGTCTTGCTATGTCCTATTCGTAATAATACTAAACAGAAAATCAAAATAGATTTATGAACTTTCCTTGGCTGGCACTGACTCAAAAAAAAAAAAAAAATCTTCTAGACTTTTTGAATCACGATTTGCCTCTTTATTGTACTTATGATAGGTAATTTTTCGAAATACTCAATAATTTTCTCAGAATTTAGGAAAAACTTCACAAAATTTGACAAACCAGACTCGGAAACTATCTTTTTTCATTGAAACTTTATGAAAATTTAAATGTAGATAATCAATAATAAGAGAAATATTTTGGCGCAAAATAGTTTTTAAAATGTAAAAAAAAAAAATTTGTAAATTTTTTTCTCATCAAAATATATATATATATATTTTTTTTTTTTAATAGTGAAATAGTGAAATATAAAACTGTCCGAGTAAAAAATAATTATTTTAATTATTTTGTTATAACAACAAAACTTTATAATTTTTAAGTAAAATTGTCTTGAAAAAATTGGAGCTACGCTCAGAATCATCTTACTGAAGAAATTATTTATCGTTTCTTTAAAATGCAATACACCCAAAAGAGTATCCCACTCGAGGAGCAATTAATACCCAAGGTGTGAGGTGCGTCCCAAAAAGTACATACACATCGGTATAGTTTAACCTCACAAAGCACTTGTCATGTTTAAACAACTGTTACAACTGACAACTACATGTTTTTATATAGCTATAATTTGTTTACCTTCAAAACCTTCGTTATCATTGTAATACTACATACTTCCAAAAGTCCCAATGAAATGTAAAACATTTTCCGGTTATCATACCATCCGTAGTAAACGTTTAAAGGGATTTTAGTGTAAGTACATACCTAATTGATAATATAGAAAAAAAACACAATACGTAGAACTTGATTATGGTATTCGAATAAAACTTAGTGCTAACACTCATGTGTAACACTTAGTCTGATGAGAATATTTTTAATGACATATTATTATGTTTTCTAGAATTACGTCTTAATAACTAAAATCAATTTTATGAAGCCTGGATCATTTTCACCATTTTTATTCAAATTGTATCGAGTTTTTTACAGTCTTCATGGCCATAACATATTTCAAGTTTATTTCGTGAAATAATATGATTTGGATAGGTATTAATATAATAATTATACTTCACCATAGAACAAAATGTAAATATTATACATGTTTCATATAAATATTTTTTCTCATATGACGATGATATTATAGGTCAAGAAAAGTTCTTCACCTCAAATTTTTGAATAAAAAAAAGTTAATTGAAAATTTTGGAGATATCAATGAATTTATATTATTTATAAATCCTGGTGAGAGATTTTTTAAAAATGACAAAGACAGGTTTTAAAATATTCTGTTTTTAAATAAAGTATTTTAGTGAAAGGGAAAGAGTGGGGTGATGCTTGAAACCCTTTTACAAATATTTATTTTTTGACGTACACCCAAGCAACTTTTTACGATTAGGTACACCATTGGTGTTGACGCAATTGGTCATTCGTCTTTATTTGAATACAGACAGTTTAATGATAAATATTTTTCAATAAAGCAATTTTATTACTGACCACTATATATTGTGTACGGTATTAATAACTCCCTCCTATAATATATTAATCACTTCACGATTTTATTTTAACTAACACAAATTTTATCAAGTTTTGAGAAATATAACGAGTAAAATTACATTCTTATTTTAGTCCCATTCCGTGTTTCAACAGATCCAGCCATCCAATCATCAAATTTTTCAAAATTAATTATACTTTCTTACGCAATGACCGGTTACCAAAAAAATGATTCAGTTGAGAACCGTTTAGCGGATTCCAAATAAATTATCGATTTTGTTTGCTATTCTAGCAATTATTTACTAGTTATTGTTAGCCTCTATTTCATTACCATCGTGTCACGTACATGTTCGCTATCGCACACATTTTATTATGCAATATTAGTGGTTATCGCTGTTACCGGTAATCGAAAAAATTGACAACCCATTATCTTGAATATAGTACCACTTGTTGATGATCAGTGTTATCACTAGGAATAGGACCGGTCCTAAACCAGTAACTAATGATAAAAACTTTTTCGGTTTCTGCAATAGCGGTAACCGGAAATTTTGGTAGTGGTAGTTCAAAATTTGCTAGGATCTAAAAATATTATTGAACATTTATAACCTTATAATATTATAGGGAATAAAAATACACATTGAATTTTAAAACTAATAATAAAAGCACATATAATTAAATAATATTTACAAATTATACTGCATAAGTATATTCTAATTATTATGTCTGGACATGGAGCCCAGCACTTTATTTTTATATTTTTTTATTTAAAACATTTTACTGCCCTCCTCCCCTCACCACCACCGTAGAATTTTTTCCAAGTTACGCCACCGGTGCAGTAAATTTGAATTGTATATGTATTCAAGTCCCTTATATCAGTTGTTTATATCACATGATGTTTAGAATTATAAATACGTAAAATAAATATATTACTGTATAAAAAAAAGTATAGTTTTTATGGAATTTTTCTGTCTTTTTTTTTATTCTTGAGATAGCTATTGGGAAATAAAAAAAAAAAAATAGCTCGTCTTCTTTTATATTTCAATTATTTATAAAACCATTAAGAGATACAACTTATGATCAATATACGATATACACTCGTAAGTGCTGTATAATACTTTTATAAACTCTATCTACTCAAAAAAGTATAGTCAAATAATATATATATATATATATAGAAAAGACATCATTCTAAAACCAATATTTAATGTGTTCCATTGGCTCCCTTGGAATCTATAAGTAAAACGTTATTTTACATCAAATGTTAAAATGACAAAAAAAGAACTCGCCGATTAAAACATGTTTTATTTAAACAATTATTTGTTTGTATTATTCGTTAGTAATATCTAAATTGTATTAACTGAGATAATTTGAACAATATTTTGTGAACGCGACTAAAAATTTCAAATCGATACTTAGCTAATTCTACCTACTACTCCTCATCACTAACATTATTTTTTGTCTAAATAAATTGCTAAATATTGTAACATTATATATTTTATTTTTTTATTTTTTTCAGAAATAATCGAAAAAAGTCTTATTTTATAATCCTTTTTTTGATCAAAAATTCCAATTACGTTTTTTTATATTGTAGGCATAAATAAATATTATTTTAAAAGTATTCTTGCAAACAGAAAGAAATTAGACGAAAATTTATGTAATTGAAGTATTTATACAATTATTTCATAAAATTTTGGTATACTCTCAAAATAGTGATTTTTACGATAAATCATTTTTACAATCAAATGAATCTGAGTGAAGTTTCAATTAATTATACAAAACGAAAAGTTTCAGTTTTATATTGAGTAGGTTTAACAATTTATTACCTGTTTATATTCTACCCGAAATTTGTTTTTGATATTTTTTCAAGTTTTAAGCAATGTTACTTTTGGAATAGGTAATAATAGAATAATTTGTATCTATTTAAAAATTCGTGAAAATGATTAATTTCACTATGTTTTGAAATTAAAACCTCTTATAATAAAAAAAATGTCCATAACTGATTGAAAAAAAAAAAAAAAAAAAAATGCCATATTATAGTTAACAAGTTGATCAACATAATAAATTAATAAGCTTATTTACAGTTTTCTATCCTAATTTTATAAACTGAAAATATTCCGTAATAATGAGGAAAACAAATCTGCCATTATTTGAATTGACTATGATTTGCGCAATCTGACTCCATCAATTTACAACAAAACTGATTTCAACAAAAATATAAAATGTTAATAGGTCTACATATGGGTTAGTTCATACGAAATGTTAACCCTTAAAACAATAAATAGAAAATCTTATGAAATAATCATTTTAAGAAATCTGCCATTTAATTAAGTCTTTTGACCTGTAATTATTAATCAAAATGGTTTTAAAAATATATTCTTTTAATCGATTTCTAAAAACGTATTATGTATAGTAAGAAAAACATTATGATAATCTTTGATAAAAGAAAATATTGATTTTAATGTATATTTAACATGTTATAAGATTTTCATTGAATAAATATCAGTTTCATATTAACTTAAACTTTATGAATTTATAAATTAAAATTATACAAACCGATTTTTGAAAAAAAAATTTAAAAACTTAAAATTGTATTAAAAAAAACAAAAATATGTACTAAAATACCATAATCGTCCCAAATTTTGTCAAATATAATTTAAAATTTAATTAATTTGTATAACACTTTTGCTGATAATGAATGAAAATTTCAAGTTTCTAGAAATATTAGTTTTACATTTACGACTAAATAATTAAAATCATTCAAATGAAACAACTAATTTCAACAGTTTTACTCGTTTTCTCTATTTCTTAAAATACTATTAAGGATTCCAAAAATTGACTTCTTGAAAGTGTTATGTATATAGCCACATTTAGGTGAGGGCAATGGGAACAACCACTCCGATCAGAATATTTTTTTTTTTGTGGTGGGGGGGGGTGGCAAATTTTGTAAGGGGCCAAAAATTAATTTACCAAATTTTAATTTTATTTATTGTTAATTATTTAATTATTACTATTGAAATAATTGTAACATGATAAATATCGTTATGATAACTTTAGATAACCAACTTAATATAAATATCGACAATATGCATTTCATAATATATATTATACTTTATATGTATAGGATTGCAATGACACATGAAATACAGTAGTCTTATTTTTTTAAACATTTAAATTGTTGTCCGAAGTCATGCAATACAAATTGTAATACAAACGATTTTATGTGAAAATAGTTTTGTGTTCGAATTTCGAAGTAGGTAAACCGTTTTACGGGTTGACGGTTGATTTTGTACAACTTTTAACAAAAGCTCATTAATGAACTTAAATAATTGTAGTTTTAACGATTACATGTTTAGTGGGTTCGAATATGTGTAGACTCTAGATATTAAATTATTCTTTTTTTATTATTACTTTAATTTCAATTTATTATTTACAATTCAAATTCAAAAATAATTTGATTATTTTAAAAATAACCTGCAAAATTTCTAAAATCACCCTATTTTACGGTACTAAAAATAGTCGTGAGAATTCTTTATGCACATTTCGAAAACATTTGACTCATTTTGAGCCAAGTAAAGAATTTTGAAAATATTGGAAATGTCTCATTTTCCGTAAGTTTTTTTTCATGCTATTTTACTCTTTTAATATTAAGACCTAAAAGTGTAATACAAACATATTCATACATATAACTAACGATATTGAAAATCGTAAATCAACTTTTTTTAAAAACATTTTGAATGTAGAATTTTGACAGAATTTATTAGTTTTTATAAAATTTCAACACATATAAAAAATAATGGTTCGGCCGTTTTTATGAAACGTAGTGCATATGTAGAAGATTATATTATGAACGAATTAGTAAAATAAATTTTTTTACAATCAAATAAATTGAACTTTCACAAGTTAAATAAAAAAAAATAGAAAAAAGTAGAAACGAATTTACTATAATCACTGAAATAAATACTATCATAAAAACAATTTTAGTTAGGTATTAAATTTATTCATAAGTTCAAAATGACAGTTATATGAACTTAACTCATTAGCTCTCAACATTGAAGCTGATTCAATAAAAGCTATTTTGTTAACATAAGTGCTTTCTAAAAATCTAAAAAAAAATAATGTTAAGTTAACAGTTGTTATATTACATATTATTTCGTTGTATAAATTATAAAATGTATATAATAAGCATCTGTAAAATACAATTTAAATTGTTGATTCCATTTTTATCATATTCTTTTAAAGGAGGGAATATTTATTTGAAAAAAGTACCCTTTTCAGGCTTTTAGGCCTTTTAGGATTACATAGTTTTATAACATACATATATATATATAATTTTATATAAAGCTCAATCATGATTTGTTTCATAAATGTTTAGAGAGGAGGCAGAAAAATAATTTTGACCTGGGGCACGTGAATGTTAAATGTGCCACTTTCTACTTATGTGAACAATAACCACTTTTAAAAGCATATTTCAGTATTCCACAGTTATACACGTACTGAAAAAGTAAATCCATAACAAGAAAAATATAATGAATAAATATGCATCATTGTAATTTGTAAATCTACATCCAGCTTCTTAGCTGCATCATTCAGAATATAAAATTCACGATTTAAATATTTTAATAATAACCTAATTAAAAATTAACCTTATACCTCTTAAATAAATCAAGTTTGAATCAAATGGCATTAGAAGACACATGGAACTTTTATTTTAATAATATTATTTGCATCGTAATATTAATAATTATTATGTTATCATTAGGGTTCGGGACTTGTTGCATTTGCATATTCTTTATTAATGGCTGCAGAATAATCTAAGTAAGATTTATATTTGTTTCAAGACATAATGGACTCAAATACAAAAAATTGTTGTGCTTATTTTTTCATATTTTGCGATTTATTAGGAAAAACGCATATTTGATAAATTTGTAGCATATTTACGCATATAATATGACAAATTTACAGCACACTTATGTATCTTTACGTTTTATGCTTAATAAATTTATTTTAAAGGTCAACATCATTTTAAGTTGAGCACGAAGCGAAGAATGTATTGGTTTTACAAATCTGAGGGTTATTTTTTTCGTTTTATTAAGAAAAAATTTATCATTTCTTTAAAATGTGATACACTCACCAAAAGTATCACACCCAAGGAGCGAAGAACACCCAAGGTACGATATATTTCCAGCTTTTTTTTATTTCCTTTAACTGTTAAACGTCGATAAATATACATAATCAATAAATTTAAAATGTGATATGTCAAATTTTCAAAAACAAAAAAAAAATCAGTTGCATATTTTTACGCATATTTTAGTTATTTTAGGTGCATATTTGCATGCATATTTCCAGTAATATGTGTGCAATAATTCCCGAACCCTAGCTATCATATTACCATATTTGGTGTGTAGTATTTTATTTACTATATTAGCAGCCCTTTTGGTAAAATTCTGCGTACTTTATACTGGATACATAGGTACTTATTGATAAGTTGCAAACAGATGAGATTTTCACAATCCGTGAAAGTTTTAATAGGTACGTTCAAAATAAAACGATATCCATTAAGAGTCTTCTAAATCTGAATAAGGGTCAACACTGATTTGAATTGGTGTAGTTACGAGAACCACAAGACGTCTGTTGTAGTCAGAGATCGGTTAGGTGCTGGTGGTAAAATGTCATTTACGTCATTTTCTTTGGTATTGTACGAGTATTTCGTTTTCGAATTCCGTCATTGTTGGCCGGTGGCGAATAGTTGAGACTCTGATTGACTCTATAACGAAATAAGTACAGTCAATAGTTAATCAAAGTTGTTGTTTTCACATAAATTTCAATTGAACACAGAAACGCTTATATATATAAATTGACCCGCAGCAATATTGCGTATAAATCCATTTCTGCGTGAACTTTTCGATCTCAAAAGTTTATTCCAGTTATTGTTGATCGATTTTCAATTGCTCCGTAGTTTTCAGTCTTATAATATTATAAAAATTAAATGATATTCTTTCTAGAACAAAAAGAAAAACTTTTTAAAAAAAACTTACAGTTAATAGTGGAAATAAGACATGCGACTGTTTCATTGTACTTTTTTTTTCTGTCATAACGTCTTGAAAATATCCATAAATTAGTTAAACTATCATTGGACAACACGTTATAGTTTAAAACTTTAATGTCGGTCCGAAGAGTAGACGATTTTGGCCTAAGGTGTCGTCAATAATTTTATATTTCGAGTAAAATGATGAGCGAGTTGGTTTTGAAATGATTGGCCTAATCTTCCCTCTGACGCTTTTCTCTTTATGATTGAGTTTTCACGAAATTCCGTAGAATGGATTATTTTTTACACGCTTTTAAATATTTTCAATCAGTTAATGCCGAGTTATTTACGGGATCAAAACAGGTAAAAAAAAATCATATATTCCTTAATTAATTAAGTTAATTTCTTATAATTCCTTTTTACGTAATAATGTGGTGAAATAATTTCTTATAAGATTTTTCATCCTTGAGCTTCCAAATTACACACCGTACTTTCCTCAGATCGCAATGATAATATACAATTGTTATCAGATAAAAATATTACATTAATACACTGTATTGATCCAGTCATAAATGTTGTCTACCCAGGGCCGGCTCAATGGATGGGCTAATCAGTGGCGTATTTATGGGAAGGGCAATGGATAGATCGCCCCCTCCTTGGAGTTTATTTTTTCATCGAGATGTAATATTTTACATTTATTATTATAAACGTTCATTTACTGCGGACTGTTTTCTAAAAAAGTAGAAAAAGACAATTTTGCTGTAACTATTTATATTTTGATACTTATAACCAATAAGAGTGAATAATACTTAATTTAAAATTTTATTTTGAGTGAAATTAAGAAATACTCGTTAAAATTTGTTCAATTTTTCATTGACAACAATGATTTTTTCAGTAACAAAATGATTTAAACAAATTATTATACATTATTTTTTATCAAATATCTATTTCATTTATAAATTATTAATTTATAATAATAGATATGTACTATCAAATTCTTTTACTTTTATCATAATTAGGAATTTTACACAAAAAAAGCTACATGTTATCAATTTTATGAAAATGACATGGTTATATAATTTTTTTAATAAGCTATTGAGAAGACTGAATGTAAGAAACAATCAAAAGCACGATTATTGTCAAAAGTTTGGAAGGCAGAGAAAATGAACGTTCTACTATACGACTGATAAAAGATATTTTTAGCCCAAGATTTGAACAATTTACAAATTTGTTTTAGGAGGTAAAAATGGGTTTATGGGGCTGAGTCCGAATGATAATATAATGTGTAAGGATATAATTTACAAATCGCCCCCTCCATGGTGAAGCTTTAGATACGCTACTGAGGTGAGTTAGGTACCTGCCTAGAGCGGCACTTTAGTAGAGGCGGCATTTTAGATTCTGAACGTAGTGAAGAAGCTTATGTTTTTACAATGATGTTTATTTTATTTTATTTTATTTTTTTTTCTTCTCTGTAAACACTTTTTCGTATAGAACCACTGGTCCAAAAGTTTCGATCAGTAACTTTATAGATCCAAAATTGGATCTAGTTGGTACTTTTAAGAGGTCATTTTTCAAATTTCTCAATATTTTTTTTAATAATGCGAAAAAACGGCAAAATATGCAATTACCGCAACTTCCGTAAAATTAAAAATTACTTTTTAACATAACTTCTAAAATAATGCAGCAAAGAACTTAAAATTTTCACCAACTACTAAAAATAGTCACGAAAAACTTCCATAAAAATTTCAAAAAGATTTGATCAATTTTGAGTTAAGTGCAGCATTTTGAAAATTTCGGAAATATCTAATTTTTTGTTAGTTTTTATGCAATAAAATTTTTGATTTTTGATATTAAGACTTGAAAATTTAATATGATCTCACTGACATATGTGTCTAATTGATCTGAAAAAATCTTAAAAATCGTTGGTCAACTTTTTCCTTTATACCCGTTTGAAGTTAGAATTTCGACTGAATTCGTTAGTTTTACTTAAAATTACGCAATTTAACGTACGTATAAGAAAATTGGTTTAACCGATTGTTTTTAAATTTGGTGCCTAGATAAAAAATTTCATTGCGAATATTTTAGTGCAATAAAATTTTTTACGGACAAAGAATTAAACATTTTACAAGGGCATGACTGAAAAAAACTCGAAGAAAGTACGGACACTAAAAGGTTATTGTTATTCGCTTATCTTGTCCTACGTATTTTTCGTCACTAAATTTAATACGATACAAGTCGGTAATTGCGGTATGGCCTTTGGACTAAAAAAACTAACTAAAAAAGTTTACTTATCAAAGTTGCTTAAAAAAAAAATAGTTCTATCGAAATCTGTTGTTAAAAATAGGTGTTGCTATTTAAAAAAATTTAAGGTTTATTGCACATGCGCACAATAAAATGATTAAAAATTCGAAAATGATCACAAAATGTGTGTTTTAGTATTCTCTAGCTCCTTGAAAAAAATCCAATTCAATCCAATATCACTGAACGGAAATATTTCGTGTTACCATTTCAGTGAAACACACTGTATATGAGAAAAAAAATTGCAATAGTCTTGCAGTCTTGCAATGTTGGTCTTGTTTTGGTCTTGGTCTTGCAAACCTAGTCTTGGTCTTGGTCTTGGAGTTCCAGTTGTGTCTTGGTCTTGGTCTTGCATGCAAGACCAAGACCAAGACCAAGACTGATTTTGCTCATCACTAATGAGCGTAACTATTTTTACGAGTATTTTTAGTAGTTAGTGAAAGTTTCAAGTCTCTATCGCTATTATTTTGGAAGTTATTATTAAATATCTAAAATTAATTTCAAAATAATAATTTTTTCGGTATTTCCAGAATATTTGTCAGTATTTTTTCCGATTTTTGTTCAATCAAAACCTTAAAAAATTTTCAATTATTTGTCCGTAAAAAATTTTATTGCACCAAAATATTCACCTTGTAATTTTCTATCTATGTACCAAGTTTCGTAAAAATCAGTCTTCTCAATTATTTTTTATATTCGTTGAAGTATGTAATTTTAAGTAAAACTAATAATTTCTATCAAAATATCAACTTTAAATAGTAATAAAACAAAAACTTAACTTATGATTTTATTTACCTCAAAATTGGTCAAATATTTTTGAAAATTTTATGAGGTGTGCGCTTGACTATTTTTAGATGTTGGTGAATGTTTCAACTTTCTAGCTTCATTATTTTAAAATTTATGTTAAAAAAAAAATCGAATTTATAAAAATTCATGTCATGTCGTTTTTTACCGTTTTTTTTTATCAATTTTTGAGTACTCTAAACATACGCCGAGAAAAAGTATTGAGAATTTGGAAAATGACCTCTCAAAAGTACCAACTAGACAATATTTCCAATCTATAGAGTTACTGATGGAAACTTTTGGACCAGTATCTCTACCCGAAATCGTGATGACATATATACTAAAAAGAAAGAAAAAAAAGAACAGATTTGTAAAATCAATACATTCCTTGCTATGGCATGAAATCTAAAATATGTATGTATTCATATAAATAAGAGGATGTTGATGAAAAAAATTAGAAGGAAAACTTTCACACTCCTCTGGTTGTTTGAATTTTGTCGTCAGATGCATGTACCAATACCCAGTAGGTTAGGATAGTCAGCAATTTAAATAGTTCAAATAAATAAAACAAAGAAGTAACAGATTTTAGGTATCGTAAACTTGTTATAAAGAATATTTTTATGTATTAACAAACATATGAATCAATCGTTTTATAACGACTCAAATTCGTCAATCACTGGAAGTGACTTATGCACGACATACTCGTATTTAATATGTATTATTATATGTTTCAATTACTTTTATGCAAAATAAATTCAACCTCGAATAATGCTTATGTTTTTAAATTTTTGAAATAATACATCTCATTTATGTAGGAACTAACACATATTATTCTTTACCTGACTCTCTCGTGTATTAATTTACTATTCCCTGGCTCTATATCACTTTGTATGGGATGGGTGTTGTTAAAATGTGTGTTATGCGGTCACTTTGTGCAGTAACAGTTTACTTTTTTCTTAGGCTGTCGGTTCGTGCAGTCACAGACTTTTCTAATGTGTTTATTTTGTACTTAATCAGATAGTTAAAATTTCCATATAAAACTGTACACTAAATAATTGCTAAATATGATTTAAGTATTGTAAAAATTTTCATAGATGCAATAGTTAAATTATATTGGATTCAATTACCGTTTTAAAATAGAATATTCATAACCAGTTTTCAATGGAAAAATACTTCGAATAATACGAACATTTGTACACAGTATCATATTACGAAATTTCTCACCCGGTTTAATTATTTAAGCAGAAAATCTTACTAATGCATATAACTATATACCTAAGTAATATTCATTAATATTTTCATATGAGTTTCAAGATTTTTATGAGGTTGAAATTGGGCGAATTTGCGAATTCAAAAAAAAAAAAATTTCTACGAATTGGGTGTTAATGAAATGAATTTTGCTGCTAATTAGCTAAAATAATCATACAACATCAGTATACGTATATTAACAAATAAACTAAAATTGCTTTAGTACAGTAGCAAAATGATTTTTGTACACGATGACAACATTAAAGTGGCATAAATAAGTAGTTGCCATTGTTTTTCCTTCATATTATTTAAGTGTTATTTTACTTTGTATTTGACAGAAAAAAAGTAACTATAATAAAAAGTCATATGAGATCGGTCCATCACCGTAGGATAACTCTATAGTTAATAGTAGTACAGACCAGTAGTAGTTCTCAATAAGCTTTATGTCGAGGACCCCTAGCTAAAACTTAAATTGAACCAGATACCCTCTTTTTTACAAATATGCTTGTGAAAGTTCTCTGCTTTCTATACATGTTTCAACTTTATTTAAATATTAAAATTAAGAAACATATTCTTTTTATGATTTCTTGGTAGCGGTGTCGTATGCTATCTTCACGTAAAATGATATCTACGCTTGATTAGATGTAGTAATTTTTGGTATATTTGTTACACCACGTGGTATTAAGGAACCTATGTAATAATTATTTATAAGATATTGAGAGTCGCTTTGTTCTACCACTCCATTCCCTTTGGTTATTTCGTAAAACTTATACTACAGATGAATACTTGAGCAAAAGCAGAAGTGGCTCGTAATAAGACTTTAAAAGAAGAGACTGCTAAAAAATATAATACAGGGCTTATTGTAAGGATTTTTCTCAACTACGCAAATGTCTTAAACCTGACATGATCCCTAACAAAAGACAAAGGTGGACAGGTTAATAAAAAAAGTAAACTTGAGTTAAGTAAATTAAATACACATAAAACATTATAAGTGAGGTACGATTTTTCATTGACAATAAATTAGTGAAAACATAATTATTCATTTTAATAGCCTCTTCCCTCCTGAATTTTCTCCATAATTGCAGTACATAATATTTTAAGATTAGTTATGACCCCTAAACTTGTATTATAATATCATAAATTACAAGAGTTGTACATCAGGAGAAGGTGTCTTCCCAAAACTTTACACTCAGCTAGGCGTGGACTCAGGATTTTTTTTTTGGGGGGGCTTACATTTTTTCTTACGCTTCCTCACACTCAAATACACAAGTATCATTAATTTTTAACGATTTTATTTATTATTACAACAAGGTACCACATGCTACTCGTTCTACCCTTAAAAATTTGGTTTAAAGGTATCCATAGTAATAATTTTAGATTCTAAGTAGAGCGAAAAAGCTAGTGTTTTGACAAGGATATTTATTACTAATTTTTTATTTTTTTTCTGTATACACATTTTTTTATAGAAATACTT